>JAODAL010005642.1:0-141349 GCA_025379985.1 Phyllomedusa bahiana
ATTCCCTGTTAATCCGGTAAATTTCCCCCAAAAGGCGTTCCCTTGTCTAGCGCCTTCCCGGTAAGCCAAAAAACCGTGACTTTCGGTTTACCCGGGGCCTAGAACCTTGCCGCCTGAACCCCGACCTCCCAGGTTCTTAATCCAGTAAGAGAGGGGACCCAGAGGGGGGCCCAAGGGGGGGGGGTACGTTAACGGACGCCCCTGCGATCACGACCCGGCCGCAGGCGCTTCCGTGACCCCGCTCCAGCAGCCCCGTCCGCAGTCGGGTTCGGGGTCCACTGCAGGTCGACAGCCCCTGCCACGGCCCTTACCCAGCCACGCTCCTGCTCGTCGGACTCAGCTCCCAGCATGAGCTCCGCCCTAGGGCGTGCCCGGCCAGGCTTTGCGGCGGGCTCTGGTGAATACCGGGACCCACTTAGACTCCACTCCCTGGTGTGGGCTTACGTCATCGCCTGCGGTGGTCCAGTGGATCCACCTCCAGACCGTAACACAATCCCTTCACTACTGTCTTCCTTCCTTATCAGACAATCTAATTAACACTTTCCTGCTGATGCTAATTGCAGTCTTGTCTGCAGAACATTGCTATTTGCTCCCAAGAGCTGCAGAACATTGCTTCTATGACTCTGCTTTAAACAGGGTTTTTTTTTCCCTCAACTTCACTTTATTTAAACTGTGATGTTCCACTGCTCTACAGGACCTGAGGAAACTCTGTTTAGAGAGAAACGCGTAGTCCATATTCTTTTTATCTCCTGTTATGTCCTAATTAAACTTTTGTTTGTCTTAAAAAGTAGTCTTAGCACCTTACATACCTCAAGTTATAGCTGCTTTTTAGCACTAAAATATTTCCCAAATTCTATACTCTGGAGCCCATTTGCGACAGCACAGAAAGAGGAGAGACGGCTGCAGAGACTACCACCGATAGGCTGGTGGAGAGTTGCACCTCCTGACTTGCGCAACATCACCAGGTTAGTGCAATACTGACCGAGTATTATTCAACTGTCCAAACACTCTGCGCTAGGGGCGCCCTGCCTTGTGTTTTGTTTTTCGCTATACAAAATTTACATAATTAAATACATATATGTCAATCAAAACAAGTCAGTGCATAAAATAACAATTCATGATACTGTATAAATATCAGCTAAGTATAAATGAAGTGTATACAATCAATCCCATACGTGTAAAAGTAAAATTTATCACAAAAATGCGTATTCACCGCATGATAGAAAGACCTCGGCATCTTCTTCCCTGTACTGCACTTGTCTAAGATAAAGTATTGCGGGATTATGCTGTTAAGTTAGTCAAAAGATGGAAACAAGACTTGGACTGTATCATGACTCTCATGCATGCGCGCTAATAGAATGTCAAAACCAAGCCACCATATTGAATACTGGCAAACTATGCCCATAAATCGTACAGCTTATCTATACAGCATCAAATAGAACATTTGGAGAATGGTAAATGACAAAAATGGTTTAGAGATCAAGAGGACTATATATCAGGAAGAGTCCATAATTGGCAAAAGAACGCTTTTAATCGTGTTTCTAATGTGTCCAGGGTTCCACAGAAGAGGAAACGGCATTCTAATATATCTGATGCTGAAATTTCTGATATTTTTTCCCTTTTTAGCACAGGATTTAAATATGGATGAACCAAGAGGGGGGTACATAAACACCAGAGGAGATTGAAACAGCAGAATTGGAAAAACCAGGAGACATTGTCCATCTTTCTTCGCATGTATTGACTGAGACTGATACTTCAGCATGGGTTATCTTTTTGCCCTGTAAATAGACCAGATTGGTTCCAATTTGAATTGGATTTGAATAATTTATTTCGAAAGATTAAATTGGAATTAATGTTTTTGATAGATCTTCAGCTCCTGATGCTTAAGGTGGTTGTGAAATTACATTTCAAAATTTGGGTTTGCAGAGGAAAAGTCAATTTTTGCCTTTTTAAAAAAAATTTTTGTATACAAAAACTTTTATTTAGGCAAATTTTAAAAAATGAGATATATGAATTAAAAGACATTGGTAATGTGATGTTGAGATCTAATATTTCCAGAGAGGAGTTGGCAGCGGTAGAGAGGCTGTTTTTAACGAAAGTTACCCCGACCCATCAAAAACCCGCCCCATAAAGGGGGGGCATTGGGGAGTCATGGACACGGGAAAAATATATTGCGGGAAATTTTTTGGGTTCAAACTGCTTATGAGTCCATTTATTTTGATCCAAAGTTTAGACTAGGGCAGGAGATAGGGACGGTTTTTTGATGGGTTTTGGGGTCCCAAATTTTTATTGGATAAAAAACTCAAGGATTATTAATTACGGATCATCCTATTACTCCAGTTATTTATTTTTTTGCCCCAAAAATTCATAAATTTATTTATTTAAAACCCCCGGATGCCCTATTGTTTGTGAAGGTTTTTTTTTGTCCATTGGGAATTTTTTTTGAAAAAAATTTTTGAGGATTTATCTCAATTCGCAAATCCCTTAAATTTGAGGGACACTTCAAAATTTTTTTTTTGTTAAAATTAAAAAGGTTAGGGTTAAATGGACCTTGTGTTTTTAGTGTCCTTTGATGGGGATAAATTTTATATACCTATTTTTAATTTTATTCTAGGGGGAAAAAAACAAATGGAAAAAGGTTTTTTTACACCCTTTAGTTTATTTGGATCATTGTTTTAGCATTTTTTGAAAAAAAATTGTTTCAGAAACTAAATTACTGAAAATTTGTTTTTTTTTCCCTTTGGGAAAATTTTTATGTTCCCAAGAAAAGGGACTGCGATGGGGTTTCCCAATTTTGGCACCAATAAAAACATATATTTTTATGACCCATTTGGAAAGGAAAAAAATTTATCCCATGTATCTCCCCCCTTCAGAAAATATATGTTGGGGTTATATTAAAAGGAAATATTTTTGATTTGGATGGGTATCCGTCCCGGTGAATGAATTTTTTTGTTCTTGGGCTTTCGATTGATGAGGGATATTAAAAAATTTTCTATGGGTCCTCAATGAATCTTTGTTAATTATTTTTGGGTATTTTGTTTTTGGGAAAGGGTAATTTTAGGGCAAATCATTTTGGAAATCAAAAAATTTACAATAGTTTGGCAGATAAAGGGGTAGGGTTATCATTTGGGATGGGCAATTTCCAAAAAATTTGATTTTGGGGACTTCGCCAAAAATCCCAAAAATTTGTTTGGTCCGAATTACTTTGGGAAGAATCCGTTAAAAAACAGCTATTTTTCCCTGCCACAAAAAGCCTGTAGGGTGCTTTTAAAACATTGGGGCCATACTTAAAAATGCAGAGGGGGGCTTGGTTTGGGCTTCATACAAAGAGTGTGGGTAAGGTTTACGGCAGCAGCCACACAGCAGCATGAGGTCAGACAGTGGCACAATGACATTTTTGGGGGGGCAAAAAAAGGGGGTAGGCCACGAGTGGACAATTTAAACAGTGTGTAGGTTCACGGGAGCAGCCACCCGGGACGCAGCATGGAGGTCCCGGACATTTGGCCAAAAAAATGGCCCAAGGAGGTTGGTTTTTAGGTGGCCCCAAAAACAGGGAGGGACAGAATTTGGGACAATGACAGAGGTTGGGGGTTGGAAAAAAAGGGGGCCCCCCCCCCAGCAGCAGCATGGAAAGGTCGAATGGCACAATGGGGCATTTGGGTGGCAAAAAACCCGTTTAGGATCCACAGAGTGGCACAAAGCAAAAGGGGAAGGTACGGCCCGCAGGGCATGAGGTCAGAGGGGTGGCACAATGCAAAGTGTGTAGGTCAGGGCAGGCAGGGCCCCAGCAGCAGCATGAGGTCAGACAGTGGGGACAAAAGACCCCTTTTTGGGGGTGGGGAAAAACAGTCTAAGCAACAGAGTGGCCCCAATGAAAGAGAGTGGCGGTTTTGGAAACAGCGCATGAGGGCAGAGAGTGGCACAAAGGGGCCACGGGGTTTTTAGGTCACGGGGAGCAGCCACAGGCAGAGCATGAGGTCAGACATTTGGGACAAAGAAAATTCTGGGAGGTGGCAAAAAAGTAAATAAAGGCCCCAGAGTTTTCAAAAATTTACCAAAAGGGAGGTGACGGCAAACAGGGACCTGAGGGCAAGAGAGGGGGACAAAGGGGCAAAATGTGGATGTCCCCCGGGCAAACCCCAACAGTTAAAAAAACAGGCATGAGGAACCAATAGATGGGACAATTTAAAAGATGTTGGGGGTGGGGTGGGGAATACCGCCCCGGAAAGATGGTTGGTGGCAGATGGAGAAAAATGTTTAGCAGGGTGTGGACATAGATGGGTGGGGGGCATCAGAATAGTGGCTAGGCAGGGGTTTTGAAAACCAAAACCATTTTTCAAAGGGTTTTTTTTGGGGGCGTCAAGGCTAAAAAGTAAATGAAAAGCCTTTGGCATTGTTGGGGGAAAAAACCTGGCCGATTCCCACGTTGATTCATCTTTAAAAGGGCAAAATTCCCATTTCCCGGGGTAAAAGGGGGTTTTCCTTGGGGTAACGTTTGGCCCCCCGCTGCAATGAACACCTTTCTTTTGATGCCACCCTACTGACCGGGCCGGGGAGTTTTCCACTGCAAAAATCGGCAAAATTTTTCGGCCCCCCATCCAGTTTTTGGGTTTTCCCCTAGTCCAAAAAGGTTTTTCTAAAGGGGGTGGCGAGTGGGATCTGGGCAAGGAAAAAAAAAGCAAAGAAAACAGGGTCCCCTTCTGCCCCCAGGGGGGACCTTGACTGGCTGAAAAAGGCCTGCGTGCCACTGGGGGGCTTTGCTGCTGCGGGAGGATGGAACCCCCCACAAAGGGGCCACATTTTTCCCCGGGCCCGCGGTTGGGAAAGCTGCATTTGTTTTACGCAGGGCCGTGGGCCAACTTACTCCCTGGCCCGCTTCACTTTTTGCCCACAATTCTACATAACCCATAATTTGGCGCCTCCCGTGGGCTTTTGAAAAAACCGCCACACCGCCATAGCGATTTTACCGCCAACGCTCCCCCAAATGAGTGACTACTACCGCCGCTTGGCCCCTTTTGAGCCCCCGTGCCGCTCTTTCTTGGGCCTGTGGAAAAGGGTTTTCTCCCCGTGGCCAATGGCTCCTGACCTCACATTTCTGCTACCCTGCTGACTCACGGCCCCCCACAAATTTCCCTTGCGGCTGGCCCCCTTTTCCCGCGATGATGAAGCCCTTCTTTCACCCAAACTCCCAATGTGGGCGGCCCACCCTTTATAAACGATTTTTTGTTTCATTAAACACTGCGTCCTCATCCCGGCTTGGTAAAGCAGAGGCTGACCCCTCAAAAACAAGACCTCCCCCTGCCACTTCCAAAATCCCATTTCTTTGCCCCTACTGCAAGAACAGGGGGGTATTGGCCCCCCCTTTCTTCGTTGCCAAAATAGCTGCGACTGCCCTCCCCCAAAATTTGTTCGCCTCGGGTGTATTAAAATGGGGCCCGATCCCAAAAACACATAGTAGACCTTTTGGTGAAAGGGGAAAAAGGAAAGGGACAGTGGGGGTTTTAGGACAGGTGAGGGCCGCTTGGGGGCCCGCTCCCGGCCCCTGCCAAAATAAGGGGCCAGTGTCGACGTTCCCCCCCGGGTCTTGGCTGGGGTTGTAAGATGACTTCTGGGAGGGAAGGGATGACCTAGCCCCCCCCAAAAAGAAAACCCTTTGGTGTTGCTGGGCAAAAGGCACCCTAAAATGACACCCCGGGGAGTTTTTGGGGCCCCACCCAGTAAACCCCGCTGCGGGCTCACCTTTCTGTGGGTGGGGGGACTTTGGGGCCCGCTCCAGGAATGTTTGTGCCACTCCACTTTGCGGTGAAAAAAGGCCCGCCACCCTCTCTGTCTGAAAAATTTTCTGTTTTGTTCTAAAATTGTAAGAAACCCGTTTGGGTGAAAAATATCTGTATATGATTAAAAAAACATCCTGTATTTGACTCCAAATTGAACCCACTAAAAAGCTTGGGGGAACCCTTGGGTAAAAAATTGCGGGTCCCCCAAATGGGCAGGGGAAAAAGTACTTTAATGTGCCGTTTAAAAAACACCGGTTCTTTTACTGAATTTTAAAAGCACAAAAAAGGTTTTAAAAAACCTTTCGGATTATGAAAATTTTTACAAAAAATTTCCCCTTTTTTTGGGGGTGGGAAAAAATTTTTTTTACTGAATACCCTGCAAAAAATAATTAGTTAAAACCCCTTTGGAAAAAAAATTGCGAAAAGAAATTGCTGCCCCAAAAATTTCCCGCCTTTTTTTGCATGTTTTAAAAAGGGTTTTGTAAATTTTACGGAACACAAAACAAAAAAAACTTGTTTAAAAAAAATTTTGGTAATTGAAAATTAAAGCTACCCGGCCCAAAATTTTTTCTTTGGGGTGAAAAAAAAAGTTTCTTTTAATAAAGTACAACTGCCCGAAAAAAAACTTATTTAAAACCCCCGGGGTATAAAATGTGCAAAAAAAAATGTCAGACCAAAACCCAAATTTCCAGTTTGTTGCGTGTTAAAAACCCCGGGGTGTATTTTTCGGGAAAACCCGACAAAAACAGAATAAAAACCCCCTAATTTAACCCTTTGGATATTTTATTCACAGGCCCAAAAAAATTTTTCTTTTGGCCCGGGTTTTTAAAAACCGGGTTTTTTTTTACTGAAACCCCAACAGAAAACAACGCCCAATTTTAACCCCCGGATCAAATTGGGGCAAAAGAAAAAGAGAACCAAAAATTTAATTGGGGATTTGGATTTTTAAAAACGTTTTTTCTTTAACGAAAAACAACAGCAAAAGGCTTAATAACCCTTTTTGGGGGTTTTTCCCCAAAGTGCTCAAAAACTGACAGATAGCATTAAAATGTATATGCAGCTGAAATTGGGCGCACACCTGGGCTTCAGTTCCAATACCCCCCAAAAACAGGGAAATTTGAAAGTTTAAAAGAAGCAGTTTCCCGAAAACAAGCTGGACCCCCCCAAAAAAGGGTGTATAAAAAAGAGTTCTTTAGTAAAAGAGAAAAATCATAAGCAGCAGCGGGAAACCTTTTCCCCACACAGCAAAGTGAGGGGTTTTTTGAGGTGCCAGCGTCGCACCCGGGACTTACATGTGGCATTTACGTTTACAGAATCCCCCCCACTCTGATTGGCTTCATCTTCTGCAAAATGTCGTGTGGCTAAAACCTTTTTCCCCCCAAAAAACTTTTTTTGCCCCATTAAACCCATGTGCCCGCAGCCATTTTATTTAATCAAAAACACGCTTCGTTTTGGCTAAATCACCCCAAACTTCGACTTCTTTCAGAAAAAACCGTTTTTTGAAAATTTTAAAAGAATTCCACATGTTTTGAAAACCCAATTTGCCCAATTTTCTATCTTCCTTTTTATATCCAAAAAAACCCTTTTTTGAAGAATCTTCCATTCAGTCCAAAAGGTTAAAAAGGGGGGTTTCTCTGCTACAAAGAATAAGCTTTTTAAATTGTAAGGGGGCACAAAAATTAAAAAACATTTTCCAAATAATTGGCCCTTTGGGGTTTTCCTTTTTTTTTTTAAGGAATAAAAGTGAAAAATTTAAAGGGCCTCCTGGCGTTTCAGCTCCCTCCGTAACGACCTGTAAAAATTCCCCCCCCCTGCCCGTTTTTTTCCCAAAGTGATACAAATGAGTGAAAATCATCACCCCAGGTCATGGCAGTGTCTTTTGCTTGCTGGGCAGTAAAAAGCTTGATTTATTTTCAAGTAAACAGCATGTAATTAAAGGGGTTTTGTTTTGAGGGATCAAATAAAAAAATCCCCGTTATTTGTTTTTAGAAATTTTTGAGGGTAATCTATCAATTTAGCCCAAATGAAAAACCCCAGGGCTTTTTTACACCAAGGAGTTTATGCAAAAATTTTTGTCAAATCTGAACCAGGAAGTGAAGAGTATTTTATTTTATGCAGCCTATGAAAATCTGTAGGGGACAAAATCCTTTTTAAGGGTGGGAAAAGTATTAATTTCAGGATCCAGATTTAGGGACAGGAGAGACTGAAGGGAAAAGATGGTAAAATGAAGACAAAGGTTAATTTGGGAAATTAGTTCCAAAAACATATAAAGAGTTAAAGGAATTTTATAGATCAAGGGATTTTGAAGCAAAAAGAGTAAAACTTTGGAATCAAGGTTGACTTTTGTAACATCTTATTCTCCTTTAAGTAACAAAATTAGGAACCCCAAAAAACCCCAAAGTAAAAGAATGGCATATTCTGAGTGATGTGTTATAGCATGTATCTAAGTTTCAGATTCCTCCACGTATGGCGTATCGGAGGTCTAGGTTTTTGAGATATCGATTCCTTTGTTCAGATGTAGGATTCATGAGAAAGGATGATCAAATGATGATATATCCCTTCTGTAATGGATGTCTCCCATGCCTAAGGTGTGGAAATTGTGGACATTTATTGAAAGGGAATTGTTTTGTACATCCAATTACAGGAAAGATATTTGAGATACAACATTATTTGACATGTTGTTCAAATTATGTTATATATGTGTTACAATGTCCCTGCAAATTATTATATGTAGGGGAAACCACTATGGAATGTCACAGTTGTATAAATAAACATAAATCCACAATTAGAACAGGGATAAAAGATCTACCAGTTTCTAAACATATAAAATTACTGATTAAAAATTTTCAGTCATTGATGAAATCATGTACCAAAGCTGTGTAGGGAGGAGATCGTCAATTACTATTAAAATGTAAGGAGTTGGAGTGGATATTTAAGTTAAACACACTGTCGCCGAATGGGTTGAATTTAGAATTCAGTGTTACCATCGATGAGTTGAGTGTACTGTTGTGTCATTATTTTTCGTTCTCTTTTCACTATATTAAAATACATTTAATATAGTGTTGGTTAATTTATTGGTATTAATTATGTTGTTTTATTATTTTTTTTAGGTAATTCTGGAATTTTAATATGCCTTGTTTTATATACTTTAAATACCTATGACGGACCTCTTAACTTTCTTCCAATATTATAAAAGAAGGCTTTTTTAAATGTGATATCTAGTCTAATGGATTTGTTTTATGCCCTTTTGTCAGCTGAATATAGTTTGTGTATAATGTTGGATCTCTATTTAAAGTGCTGTCATATATAAAATTGTGCCCCCTTGTTACAGTGGTCCCATTACATGCCATGGGGTTCACGGTATACTGTGGATCCAATGGATTTTGTACACGGCTGTTCCGGAGTCCTTCGCTGGCTATTGCCAGTTAGGGTACAATGAGGCATCATGGAGGACCATGGTTTTAATGGGGAATGCTGAGATCCTGCACAATGCTGTATAGATAAGTTGTATGATTTATGGGCATAATTTGTCAGTATTCAATATGGTGGCTTGGTTTTGACATTCTATTAGCGCGCATGTGCGAGAGTCATTATGCAGTCCAAGCCTGGTTTCCATCTTTTGACTAGCTAAACAGCATAATTCTGTGATACTTTATCTTAGACATGTGCAGTACAGGGGAGAGGACGCCAAGGTCTTATTATTGTCATGAGTAGCGCCGCAGCCCACAGTTCGGGCTGCGGGTGCACTCGTTCCCCCGTGTCCCTCCATGCAAAAGCGAATGGATCACGCAAGATCTCTCCACTCACAGACAAAATGGCTACGGGCTTCTCGAGGCGGGTCACTGGAAGACGAAGCTTCGACATCAGAACAGCATCCATGACGTTCCCGGCTGACCCAGAGTCCAGGAAAGCAGACACTTGAGCTTGTGCTCCTGAACCTGACACGATCTGCACCGGCATGGTCAGACGGGGAGAGGGACTATTCACACATAGGTTCGCCTCTCCCACGTGTCCTAGGAGTGTGCGTTTCCCGTTTCCCGGACGAGGACCGTGTGGACAGTCCCTACGGAAATGCTCCGGTCTGGCCGCAATACAGGCACAAATTCTCCATGCGACATCGGAACTGCTCTTGTTCCGAAAGCTGGGCACGGACAATTTGCATGGGTTCCTCGCCAGAGTGCCGCGCAAGTGGCAGAGGAGGCTTCTGAAACACCAGAGTCAAACGAGGGAACCGACGATGCCGAACCAAGTCGCGTTCCTGATGGAGCTTCTCTTGTCTCTCGGCAAAGCACACCTCAATACGGGTGGCCAAATGGATCAGCTTAGAGACAGGAGATCTCTTGCAGCCAGTGCATACTTAAACCTGCTGGAGAGGCCCTTCTTGAAAGTAGCGCACAAGGCCACCTCATTTCAGGTCAACTCCGGGGCCAGCGTGCGGAACTGGATGGCATAGTCCACCACCAAGGAATTCCTCTGGCGCAAGTTCAGAAGTGCGGTTTCAGCAGAAGATGCGCAAGCTGGTTCCTCAAACACACAACGGAACTCCTTGAAGAAGGCGTGCAAGTCCACTGTCACAGGGTCGTACCTGTCCCAAAGGGGTGTGGATCATGCCAAGGCCTTCCCGGAGAGCAAACTGACCACGAATGCCACCTTTGACCGTTCGGACAGGAACTGGTCGGCCATCAGTTCCACGTGCATTGAGTACTGAGTAATAAATCCACTGCAGAATTTCGGATCACTGTCAAACTTTGAAGGCAGCAACCGCCGGAGCTTTGGTTCCACGGAGGCTGACGGGGCGGCAGGTGTAGATGGGACCGCGGGAGATGGCGGAGGCTGCTGCTGAGAGGCAATAATCTGCTGCATCATGGTGGTCAACTGATTTAGCTGTTGCGCCTGTTGTGCCAGCTGGTGGGATAGCTGGGCAACGATAGACGTAAGGTCCTCCACACTGGGCAATGGCACCTTGGCGGGATCCATGGCCGAATCCAACTGTAATGCACCGGAGTAGTGGATCCGCTGGGCCACTGCAAGTGGTGGTACAGGCCACACCAGGGAGCGGAGTCTAAGTGGGTCCCGGTTTTCACCAGAGCCCGCCACAAGGTGAGATGGACTTGCCGCAGCGGGATTCCACCAGGTCACTACCCCTGATGCACCTTGCTTGTGGTGGTAGCCGAGGTGCAACGTAGTACCAGAACAGCAGACAAACTCGTAGTCGGGGATGGGCCAGAAAGTTATGGCAGGTGGCGAAGAATCGTGGTCAAAGAACGTAAACTGGAGGGACTGGTACATGGAAATGGCAAACCGGAACACTGGAAGGCTTCCTCGCATAGGGTAAGGGCACTATGGATTCGGCAAGTGCTTCAGGGAGGTGGAGCCATTATATAGGGTCAGCGGCCAGCAAAACCAATTACCAGCGAGCTGGCCCTTTAAATCCGAGAGAGCCGGCGTGCGTGGGCCCTAAGGAGCGGTAAGGTAAGGGATTGCACCTGAGGGAGCAAGTGCGCCCGTGGCCCGAAATAAAACCGCTTATCTGGAAGTGCTGCCTTATTCGTTTTTCTATATTGAAGAAACCTTTGGACTGGGTTTGTAGTCGTGCACCCTTATACATTTAGTCTTTTAGTGCTGCTGACTTTAAATAGTGCACTAGGGTTACATATGGGATATCTCTAAAAACATCAGAATTAGGGGAATTGATGCTGAGTTTCATTTCCCTAGTCACATCTACCATGTTCCAGAGAATAATGGATAAAAATTGAAAATCTGCAAAAAAGTGACATTTTGAAATGTCAGTGGAGTATACACTATGGCAGAGCGACCTGAGGCAGTTGTATGGTTCTGCCACAAGGTGGAGCACAGCAGGATAACTGCTATAGACGTGCAACCTGGTTTCTGTGGGGGAAGGCAACCATTTAGTGTCAGTAACCATAGGATACTGACATGTAACTAGAGTGGCTGCCATGCGGCTAGTGATGGGTTGCCTTTCCCGGTATGGTGACCGGTGTTGGGTGGAAGGTTGTTACCACGTTCCAGGACAGGTTTTGTGCAGGTCCCTGGATATCTATTAAAGGCCTTCTGCTCCAGGTGATCAGGGGGTGTGGTCTGCTACCTGCAGTTGGAGTGGCGGTGGAGCTGGAAAGAGGCTCTGACCCCCAGAGGCTTAAGAGAAGCCGGAACCTGGCAGGAGACTGGTTAAAAGTGTGTTGTGGTACTCGGTGATAGGCCACTGATAGACAGGGACTATACTTATGTGTAGTGAGTGGCTAGACGGTCGAGGGTTTATTTTGAATGTTTTTGTTTGTAAACTCGTGTTGGAGAAATAAAGCTAACTGAGGCCAGTTTGAAGAGAAACATCGTGTCAGACTGTTATTTTGGTGCCTATCTGCTTACCAAGGAGGCGATCCATGAGCTAAAGTACCACCAGGATAGTCCTGGATGGCGTCCAGACGAAAGTGTGTCATCACAACACATACAGTAAACAAATAAATATTTATTTTTTTAACATGGAAGTCCATGCATGATGGATGTCTCCCAGTCACACCCACCATAGCCTTGTATAAACATCAAAAACCAGGCCCTGCAAAAAACGATTTTCCAATATATAAACTGATTTTATGCAGCAAGTAATACATAAAGTAATATGCAACTACATTGCATCTATTTGTAACACTCTCAAATGTTTTGTGCTAAAGCATGGCAGAATGAAAAGTGTAGTGCAATTTTCACAGTATGCCTAATAGTACCTGAAGCCCATCTATATTTGTACTTTCTATTAACAAACGGAGATGGATATTTCACAGGTGAAACATTATGCATAGCCTTGACTAATGTTCTTTATAAGAACATTTTAACACCACAGAAAATCTACATTTTTCATTAACTCTAAAGAAAAAAACTCCACTATTATCATTCTTGCCGAGCATATCTGTTTTGTAGATAACGTCAAAAGAGAAACAGACCTATCCAAAAAAATGACCTTTTGAAATGTCACTGGCAGCTTTCAAATAATACATGTATCTCAAAATATGTCAAAGCTCCAGAATAGGTTTAATATCCAGAATAAGATGCAATACAGGGAGCTAGAAGGTTCTGAGTAGATATTATTATGATTGGTAACAATATACACTCACCGGCCACTTTATTAGGTACACCTGTCCACTGCTCGTTAAACTTAATTTCTAATCAGCCAATCACATGCGGCAAACTCAGTGCCCTTTAGGCATGTAGCCTTGGTTTAAGACAAACTCGTGCAGTTCAACGAGCATCTATTGGGGAGAAAAATATTTTGAGTGCCCCTTTGAACGTGGCAGGTTGTTGGGCCAAAGGGTTGGTCGAGTATTTCAGAAACTGCTGATCTCCTGGGGTTTTCACGCACAACCACTCTGGGGTTTACAGAGAATGGCCCAAAAAGAAAAAACACCCAGTAGCGGCAGTCCTTGGGCAAACCCTTGTTATGCCAGAGGCAAAGGAAGAATGGGCAACTGGCGAGCTGAAGAAAGGCAACGGGACTCAAATAGCCCCCCCGTTAAAACCAAGGTGGCAGAAGACATCTCTAAAACGCCAGTACGGCAAAAATTTGAGGCAGTGGGCAAAAGACAGAAGCCACCCCCGGGTCCCACCCCCTTTAGCTAAGAACAGGAAAACTGAGGCCCCAATTTCCCAAGCTCCGAAAATTGGACAGTAAAAGTTTGGGAAAAAACGTTGCCGGGTCTGATGAGTTCGTTTCGCTGCGACTTTCGGATGGTGGGTCAAATTTTGGGCGTAAACAACATGAAAGCATGGATCCATCCTGCCTTGTATAAACGGTTCAGGCTGGGTTGGTGGGGTTTATGGTGTGGGGAATATTTTCTTGGGACCTTTGGGCCCCCCTTTGGGACCATTGAAATCGTTTCAACACCTTTGTGGAATCTATGCCACGAAGAATTGAGGGGAGTTCTAAGGCAAAAGGGGTCCAACCCCCTTTCTTGCATGGTGTACCTAAAAAAGTGGCCGGTGGGTGGGGATTTCAGGATTTTGTGCGAATTTGGCCCCTTTTGGGGAAGGCATACAATAAAGTTCATGGAGCAATAAGACAGTAGTGGAAATTGGTTTAGTTTGAATAAATTGTATGTCCTGCCATTTCATCTTCTCTTGCTTACTAGATCTTATGATTAGTGTTGAGCGATTTTTATCGACAAAGTTGAAATCGGCGGGTTTTTTTTGGTGATGGGAAATTTCCAGATCATGCGATAATTAAGATTAAAATCTGAGCATCATCTATTAAGATCGCCCCCTTTTTCGGCGTTTTCCTGTAATTTTGGCGGCCAGCCAAATCAGATTACAGAATAGAGCAGGGTGAGATGTGTGTGCGACGCCCATGACTGGGATGTGTATGTTGCGATTGGTGGGAAAAATCACATGACCCGTTTACAATAGAAAAAAGCGTTTCCCTCGTTTTCAGCCTCAGTGTCTCTCAGCGTCTCATAGGGATAGGACCTGCGCTCTGCTGTGGCCAAACACTCAGCGAAATTAGTTATTTCTGCACAGAAAACCTCTACTTTAGCTGTGACCCTTTCCCAAATTTTAGTTATATTAGAGATTTGAAATTTATGTAGTTAGCTAGAGAATTTTAAAGCACATTCCGCTGAAAAATTCACGACGGGGAGCAAAGGGGGGCCCCCCGGGGGCCCGAACACAGACAAGCTCTATCTATAAAGAACACTGGATAAGTTTACCAAGACTTGTGTAGACATTGTAGTGGGAAAATCTTTATTATTAACCAGTTTGCTATTGAAATATTTCCTGGATATTGGGGAGCCTGAACTTATATTGGATACACATCATTTCCCAGTAAACTGCAGGTCTCTTTGTTAGGTGCAAAACTCCACTTTATTATCAGTATCACTTTCAGATATGTGTTCATTTTAATTTTACCCATTACACCTGTGACTGTTGATATACCCCCTTGCAGTTAAATTACAATCCAGCAATCTTGTAGTCAGCACAGGTTGTTTGTTGCCAAAAATACCGTGTATCATACGAAAACATAACAGTTACGTGTTTTTTGACTTTTGCTCATCCAGCTTTTTTCATTGACGCAGCATCCACGTAATCTTAAAACAGCAATTCTATATTCACCACAGGTGAATTGAAAGGTGCAAAAATACCGTGTACAAAACGAAAACATAAACACATACGTGTTTTTTGACGTTTGCACACCCAGCATTGTTATTGACGCAGCCCACGTAATCTTAAAAAGCAATTTATTTTTCACCACAGGTAATTTGAAAAGGGAAAAAAAAACCGTTTTTTATCCCAAAAAACATAACATTACTGTTTTTTCCCTTTTGCACCCCCAGCATTTTTCATTACGCAGCCCCACGAAATTTTAAAACGAATTCAATTCCCCACAATAATTAAAAAGGTGCAAAAAATACCTTTTAATACCAAAACATACATTACGGGTTTTTTTGATTTTGCACCCCCGAAATTTTCATTGACCAGCACCCACGTAAATCTTAAAACAGAATTCTATATTCCCCACAGGTGAATTTAAATGCAAAAAATACCGTTTATTATCCCAAAACTTAACAGTTAGTTTTTTTGCTTTTGCACCCCCCAAATTGTTCATTGACCCCGCATCCCTAAATCTTAAAACAGAATTCTATTTTTACCACATGAATTTGAAAGGGCAAAAAAAACCCGTTATATACAAAACATAACACTACGTGTTTTTGCTTTTGCACACCAGATTGTTCATTGACGCAGCATCACGAAATCTTAAAACAGAAATTCAAAATTTTCCCACAGGTAAATTTGAAAGGGTGCAAAAAAACCCCTTATAATCAAAACATAAAATTACGTGTTTTTTGCTTTTTGCCCCCCATTTGTTCATTGCGCACATCTACTAAATCAAAAACAGAAATTCATACAAAACAGTGAATTAAAAGGGTCAAAAAATCCGTGAAATCATAAAAACAACACATACTGTTTTTTGTTTTTTGCACACCCACATGTTCTTTGACACCGCACTACGTAAACCCTTAAAAACAATTTATATTCACCACAGGTGAATTGAAAGGTCAAAAAAATACCGGTTCATACGAAAACATAACCATACGTTTTTTTTTGCCTTTTCCCAAACCCCAGCTTGTTCTTACGCACATCCACAAAAATCTTAAAACAGCAATTTTATATTCACCACAGGTGAATTAAAAAGGTGCAAAAAATACCGTGTTTTTAATAGAAAACTAACAGTACGTGTTTTTTGACTTTTGCCACCCGCTTTGTTCATTGACGCAGCATCCCAAAAAATCTTAAAACAGAAATTCTATAGTCAACACGGGTAATTGAAAGGTAAAAAAAAATCCCTGTTTTTTAACGAAACCTAACAGATACAACAAAACGGGCTCCTTTTCCCGGCACTTTTTAATCTGGGGGCAGACGGGTTTTAAGGGTCATACGGGGTCCGGACGGGTTAGTAAGTCCAGGAAATTTAAAATGGGGGTTGAAAGCCCTTTTTTTGCGCATTTTTAATTGGGGGCAGAGGTTTTGGGGGGGCTCATGCCGCGTCCAGGACAGGGATATTCAATTGTCCATTCAAGTAACATGAGGGTTCAAACATCCCCGGCCTTCGGGCCTTTTTTTAATTTTTTGGTGATGCGGGTTTTAAAGGGGTCAGGCTTGGTACAAGAAGGGATGTGAAGGGCCCTGTGACTTTTTTTTCTGTGACTTTTAAAACCTAAGTGTTTTGCCTAAGATGTAACGATCCTTTGACTGTTGGGATGAAAATTCAGTTCCTCCACCTTTTTTTGGGTTAAAATAAAGGGTTTTTGTTGCCTCCCTAACTTTTTAATGGGAAGTCAAAAAACGATGCCACATCGAAAAAACCTTATCGATAGGGGGCCGACTATCGACTATGCTCGTCCGATACCCAAAGAAATTTTCGCTCAACACTTCTTATGAAACTGCTTGAAAAATGTTTTAAAAATCTCTCTGGACTATACTGACCAAAACACACATTAGCTTGTTATTTGGGGAAGGGTTATTGCTATGTTTTAAAGCTGATTTTCACGGAGGGTGGACTGTGTATAGTTAGCTCTGAAATTGTTTCTTGTGAGCTTATGGAGTTCTGTTTCTAGTTACCTCTTCTTAGTTTGTTAATGTTCTGTTTTGTCTTTAGTTCTCTGTTGCTACTATGCTACTCTCTCTGTCTATTCCTGAGTTTTCTCTAGTGGTTCTGGATTTTATATTTTTCTTTTGGAGTAATGGCTTCTTCCTGGCAGAGTGGCCTTTCACCCCATGTTGATACAAAACTCGTTTTCATGTGGGAAAAGACACAAATCTTACCATCTTCCCCCCGCGTCTTTACAAGGTCTTTTGCTTTTGTTCTTGGGTTGAATGCACAGTTTTTGGGCCAATGCACTTCAACTCTGAACACGAACCCACCTCTTTCGAGTTATTGATGGCTTGACATTCCCCTCTTTTTTTACTTGTGTTAATTGTTTTTCAGAGAAAGGCATCTTCATGTACGAAAATTGACCCAAGGATGACCCGATTATTAAGTTTTACAATTTTCTTCTGATGTCTTGGCTGATATCTTTGATTTCCCATGATGTTACACACGAAGCAGTGTGTTTTTGGATCAATAAAAAAATACATCCACAGGGTTTTTCTCTGTTATCCAAGTTGCCCAAAAACCTTTCCCAAAAACTGAAAAATCATAGGGATGTCCCAAATTGTTTTTAAAAGCATGTAACCCTAGTGTATGTAAAACTTTTACTTTTGCGAAATAAAAAAATGCCTTAAAAATTATCTCTCTCTCCATATTCTGACATTTGGCAAACATAATTGTCCTAAAGCAGGTAAGGTTTATTGTGATTTCATGTCAGATAGTGAGAAAAACATGCATATGTGTCTTTTTATATAGTGAAGTTTATATGTAAACTTCTGGTTTCAACTGTATACTTGATGCATGCTGTGTATTACTTGCATGTGACTGCTGATTGGCTTCATTGCCATTATAAATTTTGTTGCCATCCACATCAAGCAGCTTTGATACAATTATCTATCTTGGTTAAATAATTGTAATATAGGGAGTGTAACGGTCAGTGGTAGTGTATCCTCTGGACCACCACAAGCGATGGTAATAGCCACACCAGGGAGCGGAGTCTAAGTAGGTCCGGTTTTCACCAGAGCCCGCCACAAAGCGGGATGGACTTGCTGCAGCGGATTGCTACCAGGTCGCTACCCCTGGCATGACTTGCTTGTGGTGGCGGCCTTGGTGCAGCATGGTACAGAATCGTAAGGCAGGCTCGTATTTAGGGACAGGCAGAAGGTCAGGACAGGCAGCTATGGTTCGTGGTCGATGGACGGAGGCTGAAGGGTACGGTACACAGTAACGGCAACAAGACACAATAGAACGCTTCCTCTCAAGGCTCGGGGCACTATCGATTCGGCAAGGTGCTAAGGAAGGGGCAGGGCTTAAATAGGGTCAGCGCCTGGTGAGACCAATCACCGGCACGCTGTCCCTTTAAATTTGCCTATAGTACCGCGCGTGCCCTAAGGAGCGAGCGCGCACCCGGCCGACAGCAGGGGCGCGCACTGGGACGAGAACAGGAGCGTGGCGAGGTAAGGGGATGTCAGTGCTGCAGCGCCGGCTGCAGCTGTGGACGCTGCGGAGGTGCGGGTGTGCCTGCGACCCGACACGGGGGTCGCAGGGACACCAGTAACAGTGAGATAACATTAAGTCATTTTTTTCACATTTCCTGGAAATAAACCACCAGAAAAATGGCACGTGGCCTATTAAGGCTTCACATAAGCGTTGGAGGTTCCATTTGGAAAACTCTGTCATGTAAGTGAAAACAGACATCAAGGGAACAGTTTCACACCGGAAACCCACAGCACCTGACAGATCCTATTGATTCCAATGGGTCTGTTGGGGTGTCCAGTCCTTAGATGGAAAAAAATAGCGCAGCTTGCTGTGCTATTGTTTGTGTTATTCCTGATGGAATTTGAGATGGAGGTTCTGAAAGGAACCTCCAATGCATATGTGAACCAAGCCTTACTCCTGAGTTTTTAATACATCTTAGAGTGTACTTGTGGTCCTTGCTAAGATTTTTCTGGTAAGTAGTCTTTAGGACAGTCCTCCCATGGAAATAAATATGCAGAAAATAGAAATAGCACATATGAAAACTAGTCATCCAGAATCTTGCTATGTACTGAAGAGCAGGAATCCTCAAACTACGGCCCGAGGATTTTTATCCGGCCCGTCGCTGCCACCTGCGGCACGGGGGTTTTGGGCAGCCGGCAGGCCGCACTCCTCGGGTTACTGTGCACTCTGGCCCCTGCTGTCCTGCTGCCTCACATCACTTGTCACCGGCCACAACACATATGATGGGAGGTGCCGTGGGCGGTGACAGGTAATATGAAAGCCATTGCAAGCCACGCGACAGCAGGGGCCAGCTTCGGGGGGCGGACACTCTGCAACGCAAGAGAGGTGCTTGAGGGCGGACATTTGGGCAATATATGGGAGGTGCCTGTGAGTGGCAGAGGGCGGACACTGTGCAATGTATACGCAGAAATTTTCCGCCCTCTGCCACTCACAGGCTCCTCCCATATATTGTAAATGTCCGCCCTCAAGCACTCCCATCCGCTGCAGATTTGTCCCCCACCCAAGTCGTCTCGGCGATGCTGCTATAAACCCGCCGCCGATCTTTTATTTTTGGTCCTAAGTGGGTACCAATCACTAAGGTACCGGCTTGAAACCTTAGCGACCCGGTGATAGCAGCGGGGGCCGGGACTAACTGATGTGCGTCCGCGGACGCACATACAGTGCTTCTGCGGAGAGAGGGGGCTCTCCGCTCTGAGAGTATCTGGTGAGGTGCAAGAAGGATGCGCCTCCCCAGAGCCCAAACAGGACGGGCGGGTGAGCGTCATCACGCTGCGGCGCGGCCTGGTGATGTCACGCCGCCCCGAAGAAGAACCCCGGGAAGCAGCGCCCAGTGGGGCGGGGAGCCAGGTAAGTGAGTGAAGTCGTTTATTATTTTTAATTTCTCCACACCTGCTGGGGGGCCTAATTCTACCTACACCAGCTGGGGGGCCTAATTCTACTACACCTGCCGGGGGGGCCTAATTCTACCTCCCAGACCTGCTGGGGACCTAATTCTACCTAAAACCTGCTGTGGGCCCTAATTCTACCTACACCTGCTGGGGGGGCCTAATTCAAACTACACCTGCTGGGGGCCCTAATTCTCCCTAACGACCTGCGGGGGGCCCTTTAATTCTACCTAAAAGACCTGCTGGGGGCCCTAATTTTACCTACAGACCTGCTGGGGGCCCTAATTCTCCCCTAAAGACCCTGCTGGGGGCCAAATTTTCTCCCTTTACAGACCTGCTGGGGGCCCTAATTCTACCTACAGACCTGCTGGGGGCCCTAATTCTACCTACACCTGCTGGGGGGCCTAATTCTACCTACAGACCTGCTGGGGGCCCTAATTCTACCTACAGACCTGCTGGGGGCCTAATTCTACCTACACCTGCTGGGGGCCCTAATTCTACCTACAGACCTGCTGGGGGCCCTAATTCTACCTACACCTGCTGGGGGGCCTAATTCTACCTACAGACCTGCTGGGGACCTAATTCTACCTACACCTGCTGGTGGGCCTAATTCTACCTACACCTGCTGGGGGGCCTAATTCTACCCACCGACCTGCTGGGGGGCCTAATTCTACCTACAAACCTGCTGGGGGGCCTAATTCTACCTACAGATCTGCTGGGGGCCTAATTCTACCTACAGACCTGCTGGGGACCCTAATTCTTCCTACCCCTGCTGGGGGACCTAAATCTACCTACACCTGCTGGGGGCCTAATTCTACCTACCGACCTGCTGGGGGACCTAATTCTACCTACAGACCTGCTGGGGGCCATAATTAAACCTACAAACCTGCTGGGGGCCCTAATTCTACCTACAGACCTGCAGGGGGGCCCTAATTCTACCTACAGACCTGCTGGGGGCCCTAATTCTACCTACAGACCTACTGGGGGACCTAAATGTACCTACGTCTGCTGGGGGACCTAAATGTACCTACGTCTGCTGGGGGACCTAGTTCTACCTACGTCTGCTGGGGGACCTAATTCTACCTACGTCTGTTGGGGGACCTAAATCTACCTATAACTGCTGGGCCAATAATAAATTGGGTATCACTGTAATTGTATCGACCCACAAAGTAAAACTTCTTTTTAAAACTATATTCCGACCCTCCAATGGTCTGAGGGACCGTGAACTGGCCCCCGGTCTAAAAAGTTTGAGGACCCCTGCTGAAGAGGATAAACTATTTTTAAACAGGGCCATTTATAGGTGGGTGACCTCGCTTTGGTAATAAACATAGTCTTGCTTCAATGCTGTCAAATGGGTCAGACACTGAATTACAGGGTAACCTCCTTAAGGTGACACTAGAGAGCCAATTCCCCTCCTTCTGGAGTAGAGTTATTGTACATAGTTTTAATAAACATGAAAATATTAAAATCATGTATATAAATGGATTGAATCTATGTTTATATCTGGATTTATGTCCATATTGTGTCCTAATTCATTTTTATCAATCATTGTATTTCCATCTGTATTTCTCTCATGTTTCAGATGTAAATATAGGCATCTGCCCAGATTTAAATACAGATTATATTGTGCAAATTTTCTCAGGCCCCTTTCACTTCCACAGGAAAAATCCGAAATCAATATACCAACAAAAATAAAAGATGCTGCATATTTTAAACTTTGATTATATGTAGAAAAAGTGTTAATATCTGCATTGAGTAGCATCAGCTCTGGAAGTAAAAGATTCCAAAAATAGACTTGATTTCAGAATAGACTTGAACTAAATTTGAATGAACGAAATGTTAGGTTAAGTCTGTGCTGATTTTAGTATTATTCAAATTGTATTTACTTATAGCTAAAAGGGGTTATCATGTTCCTATAAGAAAGAAATACTAAGCCACCACTGAACAATTAAAAAAAAAAAAAACAAGCAAAACAACCCGACTATATTCACTTTCCTCTGCTCCAGCGTTGGATCTCCACAGTCTTCAGTTTACTTTCTTCTTCTTCTGAATGGGGATGTCACCTCTGCAGATGCCAATTGGCTGCAGTTATCACATTCCAATGCCTAATTGCCTGATGTTACATTTTGGAGCTGTTTACAAGTGACTACCTCAACCAATTAGTGCCTGCAGTGGTGACATCCCCATTCAGAAGAAGAATAAAGTAAATACAAAACTGGAGAGAGTGTAATGGAGGTGTGGAGTAATGTGATTATAGTTTTTTTTTTTTTTAACTTGGCATCAGAATCTTTGTATTTCTTTCTTATAGAAACTGGACAACTCTTTAAAAGGAGTTGTCTAGCTGAAAGTCACAAGTGCAGCTGCTGATTGGTTGCGCGGCTATGTACCATTAGTTGACTACCCTGTTTGGTAGAAAGTGCGCCGAACAGTGATGGCAGTCAATGACAGAAAACTGCTACAGCCTATTGGCAGCTCCATTGGTGATGTCCCATTTGAAAGAACACCTGAAGAAAACAGAAAACCGATGGAGAGTAAGTATGGCTCAGTACTGGATCTCAGGTGAGAAGAAAGGTGGGTATAACTTCTTTTTTGTTTAAAAATAGCAGCAGCATTCTAAAAAAAATGCAAAAAAATTGACAGGACTGCGCCTTTAAGGCCTCCATTTTAGCTTAAAAAAAAAAACTGGCTGCATTCTTTATCATGCATTTTTTAATGTATTTTTGCTAAATAATAACCTAATTTATCAATTTATCAATTTACTGTCAAGCAGTAAAACTATCTGTTAAAAAAAGAAAGCTGAGCTCTGATTGACGCTATGGGTAACAAAGCAATTTTATATTAGGCCTCGTTCACACGGCTTATTTCGGACGGATTTGCCGACGGATTGACGACGTCAATCCGTCGGGCCAAATCCGTCCAAAATAAGTCAACAGCCTATTTTCTATTGATTTCAATAGAAAATACGGCGGGGTCGTTCACAACGACGCAAAACTCCGTTCCGGGTTGCCGCCGGATTGACGACGGCAATCCGGACGGAAAAACAATTGACATGTCAATTCTTTCCGGACGGATTCACCACCTTACAATGATTGTAGATGGTGAATCCGTCGGGAAATCAGTTAAAATACGTGCCAACTTAATTTATTGCAATTGATCATTTCAACTGATTTCAGAACGTATTTACATCGGAAATCCGTGTTAAAACTCTGAAATAAGCCTGATGATGACGATGGCCTTAGACAGATTTTTGAGTTTTGGTAAAAGAAGCCCAATGTGTTTAAAGGGAATGTGTAATCAAAAAATGACTTATTGTTTAACTCACATTTTTATGTTAAACACATTTTGTAGGAATTTTTGGTTATGATTTTTTAATTTTCCAGATCACTTTCAATATTTTTTTTAATAATTCTTAAGTCTTGTAGTTTTCACTTTGGTCACTAAGCCTAATAATCGTCTGACACTTCCTGCTCTGTTTAGAGAGCTTTTCAGAGCTTTTTAGAGAGCTTTTTATCAGTAAAAGCAGGGTCACGCTGAAAGGAGACACCATTGTGTACAGATAATACAGAATTCACCAGTCACAAGAGGAGATGTCACCGCTCCCCCTCTCCTCTCCCTTCACAGTGAAACCATCCTAAAGACCTCTATGGGACAGAAACTGTCTTAAGAATCCTATGGGCATGAAGCTGCTGTAAAGTATCTCTCTGACTGCTGTTAAAGCAGGGTACGCAAGAATGCCGACCCCCCCATCATAGATAGACGGCCCACCAGAGAAATCACCAATCCGGAAATAAAAACGACTGAGAGGAAAAGAACATGGATCAGAGTCTTGATTTAATAAGTAAAAAAAAAAAAAATGGCGACATATTCCCATTAAGTCCATGTGCCTTTAGTGGCATTTCTATTTTTTTACATTAGATAATGTTATTTAATGACCTATATTTTAATTACATGAATTGTAATTTAAAAACATACTACAAAAATATAACAGAAAGACAACACATATTTACAAAAGTTTTTTTTTTTTTTAATTTAGAAAAAAAGGAACACAATGGATGTTTAAGAGGATAGATGCCACAAATTGGCTGAAGAAAGCACTATACCTACTGCATGTTATGTTTAAGAAAAAAGGTCACTGACTCACAAACTGTACTCAAAGTGAGTAAAAAGGCTGCAAAGGAAAATGCAACATTTGTGTTTTCTTTTGATTTACAGCTAACATCTGGCTACCGCATTTTTAGGCAAAAAGAAAAAAACTGAGTAAAAATGGCACAAAAACTGTCACAAAACAACACAGCATTTTTTCTAAAAAATGTTATGTGCATCACCTTCCTAACTGGCACACAAATGTATATTTTGGAAACTACATGGCAATGCACAGTTAAATACTGTTGTCGCTAGAAAGCTGAGTAAACATTCCTAAATGTAGTATCCTACTTTCCATTAGTCTTCATATTGCATCAGTTGCTAAAGTAGAACACCAAGTTTACTTGCAAAAAACTGAAGAGAAGTTGTAGTGGAGATACTAGGTCTTAGATCATGTCAGTAATTTAGATTTATGTGTGTAGCTAAGGAAAAAGTTCCCATCATACACACAAGGCTATCTATGAGGCTCGCTTAGCCAGTCAGGTTTAAAACAATGGCCTTTTAGCTTGTGTATACACTACAAGGTATAAACTGTAGACTATGCTATTTCATGGAAATGGGATACATGTTTTTTTTTTACAATGAAGCACTATGGGTGACTTATCTGTAAGAACACTAATGAATTCCAAAACACAAACAAGCGAAAAAGGGAAGCACACCAGAAGTCCCAAGAAATAGCAAAACGAAGCTTATATTAATCAAAAAGAGGAAAGACTCACTGCAAAATGATTTTGAAAACAGACAGCAGGCAGATGATAATAGGTGCAGCGTTCCACTTATGAGTTAAATTGGGAAGCAAGACAGTAAGGGTATGTTCACACCGCGTCTTTGCAGGGCGTATGTCGGTGCAATATGCCCAAAATAAGCTCCACAGCTACGGTAATGCATAGCTCTCATTGAGAGCTATGAATACCTGCTGTTTTCCCGACCCATATTACGCGCCAGGAGAAAAAAGTGACATGTAAATGAAAGTGATTGGGGGCCAGGCCAGAGTGTTTTAAACATACGTACCGGTTAGCTTGTATTTCTAAAACACCTGGTATATTGCAGCACGCACAACTATGCGTCGCGTTATGCCGCATGAACGTACCTTAGTAGTGATAATTTACCCTACCTCACTGTCCCTACATCTTCCCCTAAACATTTCCACACAGCTGTCCCTGATATCAGAACATCTATTCCTGAAACTCACTTGAAACTATCTTTCACAAGTGTAATTAATTTCTCAGAACAGGCTTTCCCAGACATGAGCGATTTCTCTCTCTCTTATAGCTTCAAATCCAGGGGCATGTTTCTCCTTCCTGTAGGAGGGTCTCTCCTCCCAGTAGGCATGTCTTCCCTCTTTGAAGACTGGTGACATCATCACTCTGTGTCAGCAGTGGAAGGGAGAGGATGTTACCGCTCTGCAGACGTCCTAAAATAGTCAGTTCTCATACCTGGAAAGCTGTCACCTCCCTCCACAAGCTCCTTGTAACCAGAATCCCTGTATTGCTGTAAACAGTTATACATACAGCCAGAACTGATCAAACAAATGTGAGAAAAGCAAACTCCTCCACCTTTGTTATCAGGCAGAAGGTAGAGAGGAAACAGAGTGTATAAGGTTGTGTTATAGGGGGGGGGTGAGTGAATCTAGCAGCTACAGACTCAGTAATTGCCCAGATCCTTCACATAGGGCTATCACTGTCAGAGAAGTTCAGGCAACCTTTATTACACAGCTCAGAGAGAGTGAAAGACAATGAGAAAATAGTCACAGACACAGACAGCAGCTAATACAAAATGCCAGTTTCAGTTTTGTTTTCACACAGCACAGAGGGAAGACAGGGTAAGACAGGGTAAATAGGAGGCAGCCAATCACAGCTAATCTGGTTTGGCTGACCCCAGGCTTCAGATTTAGCTCTAGAAACTCACAGATTAGTTAATGTATGCTATACTAAATGATTTAGGTAATACAAAGCAATTGCAAAAGTGTTTATTTTTACTGTCCCAATCATTACAGATATGATCTTTGTAGAGAGAAAACCCCTTTAAGCTTTTAGACACCCTAAAAAAGCAATGGCTATATGACCCAGATAGTCCCTGGGAAGAGCACAGCAGGCACAACACAAATACCAAACTGATATTTAGAAGGGATACAAATTTTGGGCTTGACTTAAAGGGGTTGTCTGTGAGTTTAAAGATTTCATAGAACACTATAAATAGTATTTATATTGAAAAATAAAGATATTCAACTACATTCATGTGCTTCTTTTCTTTTGCCTCCTTATTTATCTATCATAAGATCCATTTTTTGCTTATGGGAGTGTCAGTAGTTCTCCAGCATCTCTTTCCCACAACTCCCCGACCACACTGCAACCTAGGACTTCCCTCCAAAGTGATCACTTCTAGAATCTATGTGATGACATAAGTGTGTTATATTTCAGCTCTGTATTTGCTAATGATAGTTAAGACTTATGAGTCACTATGTAGACTGTACAGAGCTGCAGTCATTATTTTCATGACAGCAGTACACAACCCCCCAACTCTGAAGTGCTGTCCTCTGTGCCCATTACTATTAGTAAGTACTGCCAGCAGGACTTAAAGTTAAACAACCAGTTCACCCTCCCCTTTAATTACTCTAAGGTAATTACTTCTATTCACTTTAAAACTACATAATTCAAAGATTAAATGCAGCCTGATTGTGGTCTGCTCAGACCTCGCCCAATACAAGAGTGTTTTGGAGCTGAGCTTTGCTTCAAAGCACACACGCTGAGTGTGATGTAATATTCAGTGAGGCCATGTGAACAATAAAAATCTCACATGGTTTGCAGGGGATGGGGGGCAGGAGAACAGGGCTCTTTGCCTGGTTTTTGCACAGCAGGACAGTGAGCCCTATAACAAATAAAAAGATAGTCCTGAAGAACCCCTATAGCAGAATTTAGGAAAGAAACAACAATATACCAGAATTTGATATGACTGAACTAAACAATAGATTTCAATACACTTGAAATATCAGGACTATAACTTGACATAGTATACTCTACAATCAGACCACCAGACTCAAATGAGCTTTATAGACACTTATGAGCTCCAGGTGTGGTAACATGCAAAGATACTGAGCAGTTACCATACAATTACTCCAAACAAACATACACAAGAGAAGACAGACATAATGTAGAAAATCCTGCTGATCTAGTAAGCATAAGAGGTCCAAATAGCAGGAGAATTCCTGCCATAAATCACAATATCCCCCTTTATGCACATACAGTGGGATACTCCTCAAACCAACATTGTACGTGTACACTGGGAGTATTTACTGCCATCCATAGAAAGCATAGATCAGTAATGTGATCTGAACACTCTCTCAACAGAACTTTTTTTCTATTTGTTTGCATTCCATGTTATCCCAAATAAAAACAGGTTTGGGATCCATATTTTATAACTTTTTCTGGTTTTTGGAATAAAAAAATACAGCAGCACCAACTGGCATAAAAACTACACACACATTGAATTCATGGTACATAGAAACTGCATCACTTCTAATTCTTTCTACATGTATAAAGCAGAGGTTCTTAGTGTACAGTTAGATCAAATTGCATATACCCACTTAGCATGTCAAAGTAATCTCATTAGATGGGTTCCTAACTCTATGGGTATGTTCACACACACACACATACACACACACCACAAAACACCTTCATTAGCACTGTTGAAAGTATTTTAAAGGGCCCAAAAACGTATTTTTTAAACCCAGATTTTAAGCTCTCTTTTTTTGGGTTTTAACTTTCTCTTTTTTGAAGTTCAAAGAAATACCCACAAAATCTTTAAACACCCTTGAATAGTGCCATTTGATTTTACAATTTAATATTTTTTTCCCGTTTTTTGCGAGCGTGTATCTCACCACAATAATATGCTTCCCAAATATGCCATGCGAACATACCCTAATGTTTTTCTGTGGGGCCAATGCCTTCATTCATTCAGGGCAACAGGCTTTAATTATAAAGGCTTCAGGCAGGCAGATGGGTGGAGTGCACAACCAAAATGAAGGCAGAAACTTTTCTAAATGCAGAATGCTTTTGCCTTTTTTAGTGAGCCCCTGCCAGCTTCACTGTCAAGTCTGGATTTAAATCATTGCCTGCAATCATTACAGTTAACCCTGGTAGAAGATGAAACTATATGACCTTGTCCCTTGGTGACGCTATATTGCATGCATTGCATGGGGCTTTATCTCTAGAGATATCCCTGGGGAAAATGCTGTTCTTTCATTTTATGATTTTCGTATTTTAAATTTAAATTTTTTGCTGTATTAAGAGGACATAGATTTAGCATCTTTTCAGTTTATACTGATATCTTTTGTATTACACTACACATTTTTAAAGCTTGGCACTTCAATGGAATCACAATATATGTTTAATCTCCAGAACTGCATTAGCTTTTTTAATGTCTTAATTATTTTTAACAAAGATTTTACATGTTTTGTGAGTAATGAAAAAAGTCTATTATTTTTATGATAATCTTTGGTATGCACACTTCTTTCCACGTTAGCTTTTTTAAAAAAGTAGCCCGGGGGTTTTTTAACAAATGGTTTTAAAATTTTTTTCAAATTTTTTTTTATGTAACATTGAAAATTCACTACTTTAGAACACAACCCTATTAAAATGCTCCACATTTTTCTGGCCTTTTTTGCACATCCATTGTTCTTGGGGTTTTATCCCCCCCCATAGCAGCTCCCGGGTTCCCCAAACTTAAATAAAAGCCTCTTTCCCGTGGGCCGTCTGGGTCCATCTTTAGGTCAAAAAAATTTTTTTTGAAAACCCAACACTGATCAATTTAATACCCCTTTCTGGTGTCCAAGGGAAAAAATTTTTCACAGAGTCCCATTCTGAAAACAAAGCTTATCTCTTTTTTCCCGGGCTAAACTGAATGAGAGTGAAAGAGAGAGAAGCTGTTAAACATTAGTTCAATTAAAATGAATGCTTTATTAACCCTTTCCTGACTGTCTCTAAAGGGCAAAAAGGGATTTGCAACGGGGTCGCAACGGTCAAAACTTGTGAAAAGGGGTCCTGAGCCCGGGGACATTAGGCCCCCCCTCCCATCGCTCCATCGCTGGGTCACATAGACCCCGGGGAAGCAGCAATTTTCCCCCCCACCTGCGCGGAAACAGACATCGTCTAAGTGAACGGGCCCAAAATACACCCCATCCCGGCCCTTCAGCCCCTGGGGCAGTGGTGATGGGACTGACGTCCCTCGCGCCGCTGCCTGTACTAGGCCCTAAGACTTTCTCTAGGCTTAAGGCTAATTAGATGCCAGAACTGCTGTACTGGAGAAGTTTCAAAGAGCAGTCCAGCAGGAGAACAGGAGAGATGAGTTTTTTTATTTATTTTTATTTTTTTAAATTTGGGGGGGCTTTTTTATAGTACCTAACCGCTACGGGCCCTATATATCTTTCCTTCCTAACTAATTTGGGGGGAAAGGCCCAAAATATACCTACCCTTTGCTACTGGGGGGGGGTATATATACCCAAAAATACAGGGGGCCCCCATATATACCTACCTAAAAACAAAGGTTCCCCAATATATACCTACCTAACTGCTAGGGGGCTCTATATATACCTACCTAACTACTGAGGGTCCCAATATATACCTACCTACCTAACTGCTGGGGGGGCCCTATATATACCTAACTAACTGCTGGGGGCCGATTTATAACTACCTAGCTACTGGGGGCCTTATATATACCTACCTAACTACTGAGGGAACTATATACACTTACCTAACTACAGGGGACCCTATATTTATCGACCTAACTACTGGGGGCCCTATATATACCTACCTGATTGCTGGGGGCCCTATATATATCTAACTACTGGAGGCCTTATATATACCTACCTAACTACTGGGGGCCCTATATACATCTACCTAACTACTGGGGGCCCTATATATACACCTTGACAACTACTGGGAGCCCTATATATAGACCTACCTAACTACTAGGAGTCCTATATATACCTACCTAACTACTGGGGGGTCCTATATACACCTACCTAACAACTGGGGGTTAGACCCTATATACACTTACGTAAATACTGGGGGACAGTACCATCTGGGGACTTATGTAGCTACTTACCTATGGGGGCCCTATATACCTACCTACGGGGGCCCTACATTACCAACTACCTATTGGGGAGTCCTATGTACCTACTTACCTACTGGCGTCCTATATACCTACCTACTAGAAGGGACCCTACATACCTATCTACTGAGGAACCCTAGGTACCAACTTATTAGTGGGGCCTTTATACATACCTACTGGGGGCCTATGTACCTTCTTAGTGGGGGTAGCCTTATCTTCCTACCGAGGAGACCCTATAATCCAACCTATCTACGCTCCTTTTAGGTAGGTTAAACCCTAAAATTATTTAGATAAGAAGGCAGTCTCCTCATATTAAGTAGGTAAAGCCTCCTTCAGTATAGGGTTCCCTTAAACTACCTATTGGGGGCAATATATAGCTAGTAATCGGGGGGCTCTATACTGAAGGAGGACTTTACCTACTTAATAGGAAAAGTCTGTCACTTACCTGACTAATTTTTAGGGTTTAATCTACCTAAAAGGAGTGTCTACCTATAAGCCAGTCTTTTTTTTTTGGGGGGGGGGGGAGGAGGATTTTGTGGGATGGCTAATAAATTGGGTTTTTTTCCCCCCCCCTATGGTTTACCACCAAATAAAAGGAAAAGGGCCCTAAAAGTTGGTTTGGGGGGCACTTTCACTTTTTTGAAGTCTAAACATGTTTGTGGGTAAATTTTTTTAGGGTTTGAGCTGGGGGGGGCGGGGGGAGAAAAAGTCATGGGGTTTCTTGGGCCCGGAGGAAAAAAAGAAAAAAAAAAAAGGAAAAAAAAAACCCCTAAAAATACAAAAAAACAAAACACCTGGGGTGTCACTAAATGTTTTATTTGCATGTAACCCATTAGGTCTGCAAAAAGTCTGTATACAACTGGTACCCAAACCCCCTATAGGGCCCTTTTAAATGGCAGTAATAGGGGTCTTGGTGAAATGGGTTTTCCCTTTCGGGTTAAAGAAATAAAGGTATTTTTCAAAAAACCGTTTTTTTGGTGGGATATGTGGGGATAAAAGGGGGATAAATGATGTCCCAAATATTAATAGGTGTTTTATCTAGGGGTTTGTTTTTGGTATTATTGATTTTGGTTTAAAACTGGTTTGCTCAGTAACAAAAGTTTAAAGTAAACTATATGAAAGTGTTTATGTGTGTTTTTTTTCGGGTCCTTTTAAAATTTGTTTTTAAATGGTAGTTTTTGGTTTGATATAAGGGTTTTGGGGCTCAGTAACTTTAGGGTGGTATTAGTCACAAATTTGGTTGTGATAACATGGGGAAATTATTTGATCCTTGTATATGTTGTTTTGATAATATTGGCCTTTGCAAAATATTTGGTTTGGTCAGAAAATATTTTTCAGGGTGGGATTTGGGGTATGGGAATTATTTTTTTTTTCTACTCCAAATTAAATTTTATTTTTTTCTCTTCCCAAATTTGGGTAAAAAAAAGCTTTTAACCCAGGGAAGCTTAGGAAATACAAGCCCCCCAAAAGGTCTGTTTTTGGGCAAAAAACTTTGTTTAAATTTTTTACCAAATTTTAAACAGCTTCATAATCTTTGGTATGTATAAAGGGAATCTTTTTGGATTGGCTAGATGGCTGGGGCAAAGGGAAGGGGATTAAAATTTGGGAAAAAAAAGAGCAGGATTTGCAAAACTGCGAAAGTTTTAAAAAAAAACTTACCTCTTTTTTTGAAAGGAATTTTAAGGGCCTTTTTTTTTTCCCTTGGGCGAAAAATAGGCTTCTGTTCCGGGCCCAAAGGTGTGGAAAATATTTTAATAAAAATCAATAAAAAATGTAAAAAAGGAGCGGGTTTAAAAACCAAATATTTTGGTGACTTGATAAAGATGTAAAAATTAGGGATTAAAATTTTTTTCCTTTAAAACCCACAACTTAAACAGCCCCCCGTAAAATCCCCCCCCAAAATTTAAAATCTGCCCAAAAAAAACCCCCCCCCCAAAGATTCCCATTTTCGATCTGGACTTTTCCCTTTGGACTCTAGATAAGGAAAAAAAATTTTGGGGAAAGGGGGGGTAAATTGCCCCCTAAACTTGTAAGAAAACCCAAATTTTATTTCCCTACCCCTAGAGGGTGTTGGCCCGGGGCGGGGGTTCTTTTCGGGGGGGGTTATTCTCGACTCCAACCCGGGGCTGGCGGGACTTTCAAAAACCATGAAAAAACCCTGCCCATGAAAAAAGGGGGGGAAAAAGACCTAAAAGGGTTTTCCCTGGGTCTGGGAAACAAAAATGAATGATTCCCCCTTTAAGAAAAAAAACCTTTAAAACCCCCCCAACAATCCCCCCCCCCCCCCTTTGGGGGTTTGGCCTTTTTTTTGGTTTTTTTGGGCCTTAATTTCTTTAAAGCCCCCGTGTGAACTATTTTTCCCTCTTTGGGGGGGGGGGGGGCCCCTGGTCAGGGGGAAATTTTTCTTTCCATTCGGGTTTAAAACCCATCCTCCCCCCCAATAAGGAAGAAACCAGGTAGGGGCTTGATTTCCCCCTTTTGAAAACATTTTCCCTGATAAAAGGGATGATAAAATCCACTACAAATTACCCGGGATTTAACAACATACCCCCAAACCTTTCCCTTCTTGGGCAAACCCCAATTTTTGCCACCCAAAATCACCCCAAGGAAAAATACTGATCCCATGGATCCTTAACCCCAAAAATTTCCCTTTTTAACCCTTTGAGAAAGTCACCCAAACTTTTTAAGGGCCCAAAAGGCCCCTTTCCCCATTTGGTCCTGTATTGTTGGGGCATATTTTTTCAAAACTTTGTTGCTGAACCCGGGGAAACCCTTCCTCCCTTCTCTGCAAAGACCATGTTGGGAGCCATTCTTTTTTGGGAAAAGGGCCAAAATCGGGGTGGGCCCTAATTTTTCAGCTATACTTGTAGGGCATCTCGAGTGTCATTAATAAACCCTTTCTTTTGTTTATAAAAAATAAAAACTTTTTCCCACTCCACTTTTTATATTGATGGCTTTTTTGGTTTTTTGAGGGGAACTCAAATCCTCCCTTTTTAAACCCTGGCCCCTAGTTTTTAAATTCATAAGGTACTCCTCGTGGTTGTCCTATTGCACCCAAAAAATAGAAATGTGGATAAAAAATTTGCCTTTGGGATGCGGGCCACGGGGAAATTCTCTTGATCTGTTTGGGGTGGGGGCTTACTCCCTTTCGGGTTTTTCCAGGGGCAATATGGTAAGGGCTTTTATAGCCTTTGCTGGGGAAAAAATTCCCCTGCCCAAGTTTCCTTAAAAGCCTAGATCATTTTCATATCACCAACAGATCCAAAAGACAAACAGCTAAAGATGTACCTTTATTCATTAGTTGTTGTTTGGGAGCATCACTATAGGTACCACAGTACCTGGCCCTTTAATTTTTCCCCAAGTTTCAACCTTTAAACCCCCCTCAATAAAAAGAAAACAGGGTAATTCCCAGGATTTATAGTGATTCCGTCCTTTTCATTTGGTTTTTCATTATCAAGGGGTAAATTTTCCTTTCCAAAATCTCCAGGTAGAGTCAGAAGTTGAATTATTGGTAAAGAAACTGAGGGAAGCAATTTTTTCCCAGGGCTGGGTATAAGTGTAAAAAGGGGCTGACCCCCCCAAAATGTGGCCGGGGACTAGAAAAAAAAAGCAATTAGACTTTTTTGTGTCGGACAAAAAAGGGTATTCATCCATTCTTTGCCAAAGATTTTTTATCAATTTTACCCGTTTTTTATCGATAAATTTCCTCTAGGGGTGGGATTCCCAAACATTTTTGGGTTTCCCCAAACCCTCAAACAGAGTGGGTTTAAAAAAAAAGTCCCTTTTAGTAAGAAAACTCTATCATTTTTTTTCTTTCCTTTTCAGTTGGGAAATTTTAGGGGCTATATCCCCAATCGGGCTCCCGGGAATTTCCCTCCTACGGGCCCCCCCTGAATTTACATTTAGTTAAATCCAATAGTTAAAAAGCACACATATTTTATTGTGCCCCACCCTGGCACATGTAGTTGGTAGATACGTATGTTTCCCCCCAAAAACAGTCCAAAAAGGGCCATCACGGGTTTTTGGTCCACATTGGGCATCATCAAAAAAATTAAATTTTAAAGGTTTTTGTTGAACTGAACCAAAAAAATGGTTACCCCCTTTTTCTTGGGTAATTTTTCTACCTCTTGTGCTCCTACACAACACCCAAAAAAATACAAAACATAAAAAAAAAGGGTAAAGAGTGTGATTCATGATGACCCTTTTTGGCTGCAGACACTTTCTTTTCAATTTGAAGGGATGCCCCACCCCTGGGTCTTCCTTCCAAGTTTCACTGAGGATGGAGACACCCGGAGGGACTTTGGGATTTTGGGCCTTCAATCTTGGGGTCCAGGGGAATCTCTTTACGTGTTTCTTTACCCACACGAAGTCCCCACTTTAGTTTGGGTTTTTGATCAAGGGGTCTGGGGAAACGAAATTTAGGGAAAAAACCCGTGGCTTGGGGGTTTGGTTTTTAATTCATTGCAAAAGACTTAAAAATTTTTCAAGGGGTATCATTCCCTTGCAATCCCCTTGGGTAAAGTTTTGGGTGGAACCTCCCTTAATTTGGGGGGGGCCTGAAATAATAAATTCAAAAAGGGAAATGATGGATCATTACGTTGACTATCTTTACGGGTTTGGTTTTGCGATATCGCAATTTTCAAGCGATTTTTCCCATAGTGATAATTTGATTATCGCCCATGACCATTAAAATCTATGGGGGAGGAAAAAAAAACCCTTTTTTCTTTCACCCCAAAAAGGGCTGGAAAAAGCTGGGAATTTAAAAATCCACAACAGTCAAATGGATACGTGCTAAAATCACAGACCCTTTATATCCCTTGGGCTTGGGACCACAGCAAAGACCCCTTTAAACCCGATGATCCAAAAAATTAAAAAATTTTCCAGAAAAGGCCCGTATTATTTGGGAAACCCTCCCTTTTACTTTTAACCCGGACCTTGATATCCCCGCCTGGAACGCAGCATGACCCTTTTAAACCCATCGGGCCCCCCCCGATGAAAAAATGCCTGAAAAAAAGGGGCCCTTTTAACCACCCCTTTTTGTTGAATGGGGCATTTCTATGCCGGGGTTTCCCGGGCCGCCCGTATGACCATTAAACCTGTCTAACCCCACGATTAAAAAGTGCCGGAAAAAAAAAGGGGTTTTTTCCCAAACCCCATTTTTTGTTTTAACTGGACATAAAACTATAAACCCGTCCTGGACCAAGTTTGAAACCCTTTTAAAACCCGGTTTACCCACCCCGATTTAAAAAAGTGCCTGAAAAAAAGGGGTCTTTGAACCACCATTTTTTGTTGAAAAATGGGAAAATTGGGCTATGGGCCCGTCCTTTGGGCCGAGTACGACCATTTAAACCCTTTTCTTTCCCCCAGTTTTTAAAAAATTTCGGAAAAAAAGGGGTCTTTCAACCCCCTATTTTTTGTTAAATTGGGCATTGACTATATTTTTTCCGAGCCACAGCATGAGCCCAAAAAAAACCCGCATGACCCACAAATTTTTTAAAAATGTTTGGGAAAAAGGGGGTTTTCAACCCCCATTTTAGTTTTAATGGGCATTGACTATTTCGTAAAAATGATTGCCCCTTTTAGCCCCCTGTTAAAAAATTTGTGAGGGGAAACCCCCACTTTAAAAAAGCCAATTTTTTGTTCCAAAGGGGGCCCGATTTTTGCTTTTATCTCACGCAACATGACCCCAAAAAATTTTTAAATTTGAATTTTCAAAGGGACTATTAAAAATTGGGGATGGAGAAATGCCACTTAGAAGCCACATTTCCGTTCCAAAGGACCATAATTATAGCTGTATCTCACAGCAACATGACCTCAAAACCATTGACAATGCGAAAAATTCTAAAGATGAAGTGAGTAAATGGAATAAGGTTTTGTCATAAAACCTTGTTGTCTTTTACAGTCTCCACACCGCAACACCAGCAAAATGATCTCTTGGGAACTGAGAATAAAAATTGCAGACAGAAATGGTCATTTTAAAAAACATTTTTCAAGAGGATCATTTCTGTTTGAAGAGGAATGGGAAGCAGACCGGCAACTAATCGGTGACCTCGGCAATTGGGGCCACAACATCATCAGATATCCATGCCTGATTCATGCCTGATTTGATGAGTCAAACGATCCACATTATCTGTGGAAAGCCGGATGCGTTTGTCTGTAATGACTCCTCCAGCTGTGCTGAAGGTCCGCTCAGATATGACGCTGGCTGCTGGGCAGGACAACACCTCTATGGCGTGGCGAGCAAGCTCGGGCCATTCATCCATTTTGGATACCCAGAAGTCAATTGGGTCCGGAACACATCCAAAAACATCGGTGTTGAGACGCAGATAGTCGTGCACCATGATCTTAAGCTGATCTCTGTGTGTTGTATGTGTGCCCTGCATTATATGCATTGGTGAGGTGGTAAATAAAGATTGCCAGAGGTCAGCCATTAGGCTTCTGCCACATTGCCTGCTGCTGCTGCTGCCACTGCGGCTACTTGGCACTCTACTGCTGTCACGTCGCTGACGTTGTTCCACCGTGACATTTGAAGAATGTGAAGCAGACGAAACAGATGTCTCCAGTTGATCAATCAGCAAGGTCTCCATTTCCTGCATTTTACTCTCTATTTGGGTGGGTGGAAGGAAAGTGCGGAGATTTGGTTTGTACCGGGAATCAAGGAGGGTGGCCACCCAGTAACTGTTGTTCATTTTGATGGCCTTAATGCGAGGATAATGTTGGAGGAAATGGAGCATCCAAGCACTCATGTGAGAGATGGAGCCTTGATTTCCCAAGCCTCTGGGTCGAGGGGCAAATAGCAAACTGATCTTCCTCATCTTTCCCCCTCCGCCCCAAATTCACGCCAACCTCTTTCCAAAGGGAGGGACGTCGGTAACGTCGGTGTCCAGGAATACCTCCTCCTTCTCCTCCGCTTCCTCCGGCACAGCTTCAACACAGCCTTGACTTTCCTCAGATGATGCACCCTGAGAGCTGAGGTGCCGCCTTGCACTAGGCCTGGACCTCGAACCACTGCCTAGTGAAGACCGATAAAATTGTGAAACTGTCAGGCCTTGTGGATTCGACGGAGAGAAAGGCTCGTGACCGCATCTGTGTCCGTCTCCTCCTCCATCGCTGGCGGGACCTGATGTTTCAGAGTGTCCAACGATCGTTCCAGAACTAAGATCACCACAATGCTCATGCTGACAGGGGCATTGCACACACTGACCATTTTGGTCGCTTCTTCAAAACTGGCAAGGATGGTGCAGAGCTCTTTCACCTGCCCACTCTCGGTGGCTCAACACCCCGAGGTCCGCACCGCTGCTTGTCAGGCCATGTGTCACTTCGTACTCCGTCATGGCATTGCGCTGTTGCCACAATCGCTGGAGCATGTGGAGGGTGGAATTCCAGCGTGTTGCCACGTCAACAATGAGACGGTTGACGGGGAGGCCGAGCTGACGCTGCAACGCAGCCAGGCAGGACGAAGCAGGGTGTGAACGGCGGAAGTGCGAACTCAGACCTCGAGCCTTCCTCAGCAGGCAGTCCAGACCTGGGTAGCAATTTAGAAATTTCTGGACGACAAGGTTCATGACATGTGTCAGGCCAGGGATGTGCTCCAGCCAACATTTAAGGCGGCAGTGGATTTCGACCGTTATCGCACCCCCTGCGGCACAAGGTTCTTGTCACCCAGCCAGCGCTCGGTCTCGTTGCGGAGAGCCGTCCACAGCTCCTGACCTGTGTGTGGACGGTCTCCAAGACAGATTAATTTCAACATGGCCTGGTTTCTCTGGGCACGTGATGCCACCAGAGGACCTTGGGGGAAAGAACCCTGCACCATCCCTGCGGTTTTGAAGAGCGTGCGCCGAGCCTGAGAGCCACCGTCACCACCAGAGACATCCACCCAGCTCACCCAGTGAGCTGTCACAGAGATATAGCGGCCTTGGCCATGCTTACTAGTCCATGTGTCGGTGGTCAGATGGACTTTTCCGGCCACAGATGCAGACAACGCGCTTGAAATTTTAGATGACACGTGGCTGGCCAGGGCAGGGACGGCTTTTCTGGCAAAGAAATGCCTGCTCGGCATCTGGTATTGGGGGCAGGCAAGGGCCATGACGTGGCGGACCCATCTGTGTCCACCAGACGGAAAGGCAACATTTCCAAGGCCAAAAGCCTGGCAATGCCAACATTCAGGCTTTTGGCTTTGGGATGGTTTGGGTTAAAGTGTTTCTTCTGCTCCCAAACCTGGAAGACAGAAGGCTGGCTGCTAGACTGGCCACTGTACGGTGTGCAGGTCATCAAACTGGCGGGAGGAGAAGGGGTAGGATGGGTCTCTGGTGGTGCTGGTGGTACTCGGGCGACGGTGGAGGCTGAAGCGGAGGCTGATCCCTGATCATGACTCTGAGAGACATGGGCAGCTGAGGAACGCTTGGTGGTGGCGGAGGAGGAGGAGGCGGAGACAGAGGGTGTGACAGTGGTTGGAGGCCCGGCGTTGGTCTGGCCTTTTTTGGCCAAGTGTTGCCTCCATTTCAACTCATGCATTCGCTGCATGTGACTAGACATGTTGGTGGTGGTTAACCACCTAAGGTTCTTGCCTCTACTTATGCGTTTACGGCAAAGGCGGCATATGACATCGTTGGGTGAATCAGAGGCTTGGTCAAAGAAGGCCCAGGCTTGAGAGGTCCTGGACCTTTTTGACGGCGATAAGCGAGGAGCGGGGTTTGCGCTAACCGTGGCTGGCGGAATCATATCAGCGGACTTCTGCGACCGCCCTCTCCCTTTTTGAGGCGGGACCCGTACTATCAACAAATCTGGACTGGGCAAAAGTGCAAAAAACACGTATCTGTTATGTATTCGTATAATACAAGATATTTTTGGCACCTTTCAATTCACCTGTGGTGACTATAAAATTGCTGTTTTCAGATTTAAGTGCAAGCTGCCTCAATTAACAAAGCTGTAGTGCGCCAAAGTCAAAAAACACATAACTGTTATGTATTCGTATAATACAAGATATTTTTGGCACCTTTCAATTCACCTGTGGTGACTATGAAATTGCTGGATTCAAATTTAAGTGCAAGGTGTCTATCAACAAATCTGGACTGGACAAAAGTGCAAAAAACACATATCTGTTATGTGTTCGTATAATACAAGATATTTTTGGCACCTTTCAATTCACCTGTGGTGACTATAAAATTGCTGGATTCAAATTTAAGTGCATGGTGGATATATCAACAAAGGTGGAATGGGCAAAATTGAAAATGAACACCTATCTGAAATGTATACTGATAATAAAATTGGAGTTTTGCACCTAACAAAGAGACCTGCAGTTACTAGAAAAGATGTGTATCCTAATATAAGTTCAGGCTGCCCAATATCCAGGAAATATTTCAATAGAAAACTGTTAATAATAAAGCTATTGCAGTGCAATGTCTACACTAAGTCTTGGTGAACTTTATCCAGTATTCTTTATAGAGCTTGTCTGTGTTCGCCCGCGGGCCTCCCCCCCCGCCCCCCCCCGCTCCCACCCTTGACTTTACAGCGGTAGATGCTCCTTTAAAATTCTCTAGCTAACTACATAAAATCTTCCAATCTCTAATCTAACTAAATTGTAAGGATCACAGCTAATAGTAGAGGTTTCTCTGTGAAGAAATAGAATAATTTCGCTGAGCTGTTTGGACACAGGCAGAGCGCACGTCCTCCTGCTATGAGACGCTGAGAGACACTGAGGCTGAACAGGAAGGGCTGTTCTATGTAAAACGAGGTCATGTGATTTTTCCAGCCAATCGCAACCATACACATCCCAGTCATGACGTCGCACACACATCTCACCCTGCTCTATTCTGTAAGCTGATTTGCTGGCCACCAAAATGACAGGAAGCGCCGAATATGGCGCGATCTTAATAGATGATGCACAGATTTTAACCTAAATTATCGCATGATCTAAAAAATCCGATCACCATAAAAACTGTGCCGATTTCCACTTTGTCGATAATAATGGCTCAACACTACTCCCAGACTATGAAAAATAAGATTATCTGGTCTGTTGAGATGAATATTGAACATTTTGGTGTTAATTGTAAGCTGTATGTTTGGAGAAAACCAGGCACTGCTCATCACCTGCCCAATACAATCCCAACAGTGAAGCATGGTGGTGGCAGCATCATGCTATGGGGGTGTTTTTCAGCTCTAGGGAGAGGACGACTGGTTGCAATTGAAGGAAAGATGAATGCGGCTAAGTACAGAGATATCCTGGATGAAAACCTCTTCCAGAGTGCTCTGTAACTCAGACTGGGACAAAGGTTCATCTTCAACAAGACAATGACCCTAAGCACACAGCTAAAACAACAAAGCAGTCTCTTCAGAACAACTCTGTGCCCATCCTTGACTGGCCCAGCCAGAGCCCTGACCTAAACCCAGTTGAGCATCTCTGGAGATACTTGAAAATGGCTGTCAACCAATGTTCACCATCCAACCTGAGGAAACTGGAGAGGATCTGCAAGGAAGAATGGCAGTGGATCCCCAAATCCAGGTGTGAAAAACTTGTTGCATCATCCCCAAGAAGACTCATGGCTGTAGTAGCTCAAAAAGGTGCTTCTACACATTACTGCGCAAAGGGTCTGAATACTTAAAGTGGTTGTCTCATCTCAAAGTTTCATAGGATGCATGAATGAAATAATGCTGCTTTGCTCTGTCACTTCCTGATCAAGCTGTCTGTAATTAGCATAAGAGCTCCGTGTATTCAGACTTCTCTGTTTATCAGTCTAGATCAGCTAAATTACCTTCTCTGAGGTCTGGAGAAGCTTCTGAGCTAATGTAAACAGTTGAGTAATTAGTCTTTTGTCTGAAAAATCAGATAACACTCTCACTTCCGAAGTTCTGTGTGCTGGGACATGTGTGATGACCTCACTCCCTGCTATCAGATAGAACAAACAGCAGGGGATAAGGAGTACACAGGTCGGTCACTTGGGAAACTAGAAAGCCCTCAGAAGGTGATAAAATCATTTGTAGCTCTCTAACAAAAAAAGATGAACAACAAAATATATTTGGAAAACGTCTTCATTTAGTGTTCCCTACATTTTTAACGCTATCTTTGTAGTCATACAAACCATTTAACACCATGTTATATTTTAATTTTTCTTTTTTAATAAATTTGCAAAAATATATACATTTATTTTTTTTTTTCTTTCAAGATGGGGTGCAGAGTGTACATTAATCAGCAAAGAAATGAACTTTTTTGATCTTACTAAATGGCTGCAATGAAACAAAGAGAGAAAAATTTAAAGGGGTCTGAATACTTTCTGTACCCACTGTAACACTTACTAGAGCTTTCAGCTGCTTCACTTTATTTCTCTATCTGCCTCTGTTTCACTTTGCAGTTCCCTCCTCTTGCCCATTCACATATTCAATGATTCTATGGCCAGCCTATGAATTGATACCTTAGTGAGCTTATCGACATCACAATATATTTTTGAAGTTTTTTTTTTGCAGAGTGAATGATGGGTTTGGGTGGGAAGTGAGGGTTGGAATGGAGACCGGTAAGTGGAGAAAGGGGCATTTTTCTCTAGTAAGATATGATACTTTTCATTATATTCACTTGATTCATTGCTTTATGCAAAAATTGTTGAAAGCTTAGTGGTTATGTAAAATGAACATTACTACAATGTATTTGGTAAGGGAAAACTGTATGTGGTTCTCATTTCTGATTAAAATTTAAAAGTTCTCTGTGGGTAAGCCAAGGATAAACTAAGTACAGAATTTCCAGAGAGCCCATGTTACCTATAATTACTGATAGCCCTATTGAAAGGAATATCTGTAAAGTATACTATAAACAGATAAAAGTTCATCGCAATACTACAATGATTAACCTTGCTATGCTATTCAGCTTTTATAGCTTATGATGCATTATAAATTTAGTGTTAATTATCAAGAAAATACTCCTAACTTAAAATGTTTAATATTTTAATGAGAGGATGCTTGTCATGGCGGTCTTCTTACATAGTTACATAGTTTGAAAGGCCGAAAAAGGACAGAAGTCCATCCTGTTCAGACTTATTTGCCAAAGTGTTGATCCAGAGGAAGACAAAAACCCCCATTAGGTAGAAGCCAATTGTCCTCATTTCAGGGAAAAAATTCCTTCCCGACTCCAATCTGGCAATCAGAATGTATCCCTGGATCAACAACTGTTCTCCAGAATCCTAGTTATTAGAGATGGGCGAATTTCTCAAAAATTCGATTCGGTCCCTTCGCCGAATTTTCCGACAAAATTCGTTTCGTTCCGAATTACTTCGGCACGAATTGCGTCAAAAAGCAGCTATTTCCAGGCTGCACAGAGCCTGCAGGGTGCTGTGGAACGTTGTGCCATGCTTAAAAATGCAGAGGGAGCTTGGTTTGGTCTTCATACAATGTTGTGTTTTAGTATGACACGCAGATGACTGCCGCCGCTCTTAGAATCGCTTCACTATAAAATTCCCTGGGCACTTAAGAGGGCAAAACTGACCAAAAAACTCAAGCGGGACTGTAGCCTGATAAAGTCATGCCAGCGAAAGCTGGAAAAAAACAAGCTGAGAGCTCAGGTGGCAACATTAGTGACAGAGTGTGGAGGTGACGGCGGCAGCCACAGCAGCATGAGGTCAGGCAGTGGCACAATGACATTCTGGAGGTGGCAAAACACGAGGAAGCCACAGATGGAAATGCTGGAGCGGGGGTCCGGGGCACAGCAGAGGTCAGGCAGTGGCAAAATGAAATTCTGGGGGGCAAAACATACTGGCCACAGAGTGGCACAATGATCAGTGGTGGTCACGACGGCACAGCAAGATCGGCAGTGGAAACAATACTTCGGAGGCGGCAAAACAGTATTGGGCCACAGGGGGGAAAATTTACAGTGTGGAGGTCCCCGAAAGAAGCAGCAGGAATCGGGCAGTGGCACAATGAATTCTGGACGGCAAAACAGTATTAGGCCCAGAGTGGCACAATGAACAGTGTGGAGGTCACGACAGCAGCAGCGGTCAGCAGTGGCACAATGACTTCGGGAGGGGGCCCAAAACGTATTAGGCCACAGGGGGCACAATCTACAGTTGGAGGTCACGGCGGCAAGCAGTTGGTCAGGCAGTGGCCAATAATTTGGGAGGCTAAACAGATTAGGCCACAAAGTGCACAATCACACAGTGGGAAAGGGTCACGGCGGCGCGTATGAATCGGCAGGGGCACCATCCCATTCTGGAGGCGGAAAAACGTTTTAGCCACAGAGGGGACAATCAACAGTGTGGGGGGTCACGGCGGCGCAGTTGAGGTCGGGCATGGCCAATGCATTTGGGGCGGCCCAAAACAGATTGGGCCACAGAGTGGCACAATGATACAGTGGGAGGTCACGACAGCAGCAGATGAATCAGGCAGGGCAAAAATGCATTTGGGGCGGCAAACAATTAGGCCCACAGATGGCACATGATACGTTTGGGGGTCCGACGCAGCAGCAGAAGGCAGGGGCACAATAAATTTCGGGAGGCGGCAAAACAGATTGGCCACGAGTGGCACAATCACACAGTGTGGAGGTAGGGCCCCGGCAGCAGTATGAGATAGGCAGTGGCACAATGACATTCTGGGGGGGGCTAACGTTTTAGGCCACAGAGTGGCACAATGATCAGTGTGGAGGTAACACAGCAGCAGCATGAGATCAGGCAGTGGACTGACATTTGGAGGCAGCAAAACAGTTTTGGGCACAGGTGGCAAATCAACGTTGGAGGCCCCGACGCGCACATGGATCAGGAGTGGCACAATAAAATTTGGAGGTGGAAAAAAAGGGAGGAAGCCACAGAGTGGCAAAATGACAAAGAGGGAAAGGTCACGGGGCAGCGCGGGGTCAGGCAGTGGCACAATGACACGTGTGGTGTCACGGAACAGCAAAGCGCAGCAGTGAGGTCAGAGTGGCACAATACAAGATTTGAGGTGGGGGGGAAAATCCCAGTGGTGGAAAATGGGGGTAGGAGAGGGGAAAACTGTCAGCAGATGTGTGGATGGGGGGTGGCGCATCAGAATAGTGGTGAGGCAGGTATTTTGAACCAACTACCCCCAAAGGCATTGGTGGAAATCCGGGCCCGATCCAGTGATTCATTTGACAAAGGTCTTCGTTCCACATTTCCCGTGGACAAGGGGTTTTTCCTTGGGGTAACGATGGCCCCCGCCGCACTGAACACCCCCCCTCTGATGCACACTACTGGGGGGGGCAGGACCTTCCCCACTGAAAAACTGGGCAGTTGCGGCCACACATCAATTTGGCTGCCCAGTATCCACGGATTTCAAATGGGGGCGAGTGCGTCCAAGTAGGCCACAACCTTTTGGGTTTTCGGGGATTTGCTCCGGCCTGCTTCGCTTCTGGCGACTCCCCCTCATGGGAGGTGAAGGAAGGTCATCAGTGACCCCAGACTTGGTTTACTGATGGAGGGTCTGTCCTACCCCCCCCACCCCCCCCAGCGCGGGCTAGTGCAGACGCTGAGGCCCCCCCCGGTCAGACTATCGAGGGGGACTTTTGCCGACATGGGCAGCAGCCAACTGATACGAGGATTTCCCTATAGTTTTTGATTTTGTTTCCCTTCAATACTGGGAAAAAGGCCCATTTTGGACCGGTGGAAAGGGGGGTCCAATGGGATGGGGGAGGAAGCCCCTGCCGGATGTGACAATTCGGCGTCACTACCAGGCAAATAACATGCTGCGGGCCATCTGCACAATGATTCTGAGGGGCCCCCTGCCCCCATTTCCACTTATACCCCACGGTGCTTGGGGGTCACTGCCTACTTCCTCATCTCCATCCACCTCCTCCAGCTGTCCTGCCCCTCCCTCTTTTCCCGGGTAGAAAACCAAAAATTTTTTCCCAGACAATCTTTGCTCCGCCCTCCTCCTCCTCCCCCATTTCATCCCCCCGGCTCATGGGCCCGGATGAGTCGCCATGTCTCCAGTCCCTCCAGACAGATTTTTCGCATCTGTTCCGGGGACAGAAGCAGGGAATGAGTTTTCATCCCGTAGTCCTGGCGATGAAAATACGTCGCCTCCTCGAATCCCCTCAACAAAACGGCGGGTGCACGCATGAGCGCCACTGGCGCATAAAAGTTACACAGGGAAGTACTTCTGTCCCCCTGGATACAAAAAATCGTTAAGGGGCTTTCTTGCCCATTGTGAGGCGGGAATTCCAGGGTGGAAACATGCATATCAGAGTGTGTTGGGGGAGGCTTCTGGCTGCGGGGGGGAGGGGGTGTTCCTGCTTTGTCGAAGGGTAAAGGCAGCACTTTTTCCCCGGGCCTTTTTCAGAATGTTTAGATGGGGGAAGACTTCGGGAAACCTTTTCACAACCAGATTGAACCTTTTGCGCCATGCGGGGCGCATGGCCATCCCCCCTCGGTGCAGCGGGGGACACCATGTTCCCCCATTGTCCTCACCATGGTTTCCCGTTGCAGTGGCGCGGAGAAACCCCACACATCGTTTTTTCGCATGCACGGAGCAGTTCCTCCCTGTGTGATTCTTTCGCCGGGGAAGCCGGGTTTGGAAACTCTGCCACCCGCGTCCCCCTAACTGGGGTATGATGGAGCATACTTGTGGAGGCTGGTGGTGGTGGTGGGGAGGAGGGGGAGGGGGGACATTGGGCAGGTGCAGCATTTTGACAACGGGAAGAGAAAGCGGCGTCTCCTGCCCAATTTGGGTTTTGGTGTCCCCTGGGCTGGAAGCACATTCCCCCAGTGGGCCGAAAAAAGACATGTATGGCCCGACCATAGTTACAGCTCCAGACGTCCGCGCCCCGTGCCCTTTTAAAAACAAACCCGAAAAGCTCAAGGACTGCCCCCACCTTTGTTTACATATTTATGAAAAAGCTGGTAAAATGCCTTTTTGGAAAAGAAATTAGGGTTGGAAACTCCCATCTCGGCAAAGCCTTAGTTCTCTGAACGGTGCAGATTTACCATTTGGAAAAGGGGGGACTGCAGTACCCAAAAACTTGGGCAGGGCACGGTCAGGCTGGCACCCTTAGGTGGTTGGCGCATATGTTGTCCCCTTTGCAATCGCCCCGCTGAAGATTTTGGCGCCTGAGTAGCGAGGCAGGAGCTCTGGACCCGGGGGATGATTTTTAAAGAAAAACAGCCCCTTCTGCAGAGGTGGTGGACCTTTACTGGCTGCAAGGCATGCATGCCATGGGCGCGTGTGCGGTGCTGCGGGGCAGGATGGACCCCCACACTGAGCCACATTTCTCCCAGGCCCCGGTGGTGACGCTGCAGTGTTGCCAGGGCGTGGTGCCAAAAATTAGTCCCCGGCCCGCTTCACTTTCGCCCCCGATTCTACATATACCCATATTCGGCTCCCCCGGTGTCTTAGCAAAAGAAATGCCACACCGCGGTATCGGATTTTACCGCCAAGCTCCCCTGGTGAACTTCGCCGCTGCCCCGTGGCCCTGTGCGCCCACTTTCTTTGGGCCCGCGAAGGGGGTTTTTTACCCCGTGGCCCCTTGGTCCCGACCTTACACTGCTGCACCTGCGACTCACGGGCCCCACGACCCCCTGCTGGCTGCGCTGCTAGCTGAGCCCTCTTCTCCCGACATAGAAGCCCTTGCCTCACCCGGGTTTCCAAGTGCGGTCGGGTACATCATCATCTATTTTTTGGTTTCATCGTCCGCTATCCTCATCACCCATTTTGGGATGCCGAGGGACCTCTCACAAAAAGACCTCCCATGCCACTTTCCCCCTCTATACTTCCCCCCTACTGCAAGAAGCAGGGGTATTGGCCCCATTCTTCGTGCCAAGTAGCTGCTGACTGCCCCCTCAAATTGTTTTCCTCGCTATAAGTGGGCTGGCCCCCAAAACATAGTGATCTCTGGGAGGGAACCCATGGACAGAGGGGGGCGAGGCGGTGAGGGCCGCTGACCCGCTCCGGGCCATGCCAATAAAGGTTGTGTCTGAGGTTCCCACCGACTCTTGGTGGGGTTGTCAGATGTCATCGGGAGGGGAAAAGGATGCCTTCAACCAAACAAGAACCCCTTGGGTTTCTGAACAAAACCGGCCCCTAGATGAAGCGGGGAGTTTGGGCCCACCGAGTGACCCTGCTCGAGCCCCTTGCTGTGCTGGCCTGGGCCCGTTCCGGAAAATTTGGCCACTGCCACTCGAGGTGCAGAGCCTGCCACCCTTGTCGACATATGTTTGTTCTAAAAATGTAAGACACTGTTTGTAATATCTGATATGATAAATATACACCTGTTTTTGATCCCAAAAGAAACCCCGTAACGCTTGGGTAACCCCTTTGGAATAAATTGCGCTCCCAAATGGCCGGAAAAATTTACTTGTATGTGGGCGTTTAAAAAAAACTGTTGTTTTTCAAAAGTAAAAACACAAACAGGCTTAATTAACCCCGGACATGAAATTTGGGTACGGAAAAAAGATATATTTTTTGGGTTTAAAAACCCTTTATTTTTTTCAGCACACCAGCAAAACAACACTTAATTAACCCCCCCATTAAATTGCGCCGAAATTTAGTGCACAAATATACTTTGTAGCGTGTTACAATTTCGTGTTTTCTAGCCCCAAAAAAAAGAGATACGTTTAATTAACCTTTTCTTGTGAATTAGGTCAGGAAAATTTATATATTTTGGCGTTGAAAAAAGACGGGTTTTTTGGGGGCACCACCAGGCAAAAAACCTTTTAATTAACCCCCGGATTAAAATTTCGCCAAAAGAATTGGCCCCACAAAATAGTTCTTTGTAGGTGTTCAATTGTTGTTTTCTACGCCCCCAAAACAAAAGATAAGTTGAAATTAAACCCTTGTTTTGAACTAGGCTACAGGAAAAATTTATATATTTTGGCGTTGAAAAAAATTGTTTCTTGGGGGGTTTGCCCCCAGCAAAACAAAGCTTAATTAACCCCTGGATTAAATTCGCCCCAAAAATTGACCCCACAAAATAGGAGCTTTTAGCGTTTACAAAGGGGTTTTTTTTCTGCCAACAACAAAAAGATACGTTGTAATTAACCCTTTTCTTGTGAATTTGGCTACAGGAAAAAAATTTAAATTTTTGGGGGTTGAAAAGATGGTTTTTTTTTTGTCAAAACACCCGCAAAAACAACGTTAAAGAAACCCCGGATTTTAAATTGTGCCAAGAATTGGCCCAAAATGTAGCTTTTGGCGGGGTTTCAATTGGTGTTTTCTACGCCACACAACAAAAGTACAGTTGTAAATTAAACCCTTTTTTTTTTTCTTGTGAATATAAGGAAAAATTTATTTTTTGGCATTGAAAAAAGACGGTTTCTTGGGGGGAGCACACCACCCAAAAAAAAACGCTTAATTTAACCCCTGGTTTGTAAATTGGATTTGAAATTGAGAGCCAAAAATGAAAGGGTATTTTTTATTGTAAAAACGCTGTTTTTTTAAAGAATACAACAGGAACTGGCTTAGACCCCTTTGGGTATTGAATGTATATGAGCTGCAGTGGACGCACAGGTTTCAGATCCAATCCCCCAAAAAAATTTGAAATAGACATTAAAAGGGGAAAAAGTCTCTGAGACAAGCTGAGAACCCCCCAAAAACGTATATAAAAACAATTCTTTAAGAGCTATCTGGGCAGCACCTTCCCTGATGAGCACGTGGGGAGTGTGAGCTCCCCGGGGTCGCGCCCGGACTTAATAGTGCGGTGACGTCACAGAATCCCCCGGTCTTATTGGCTTCACCCCCTGCAATGTCATGCGGCTTTGCCTTCTTTTCCTCCCAGAGTCTTTCCCCCCGTAGCGCCATGTGTCGCACCATTTTACAATCAAAAGCACACTTGTTTTTACCCCAAGACCCCAAAATTCGACTTGTTCCGAAAAGAAGTTTTTCCTGAAAATTCAAAAGAATTCCCATCGTTGAATTCCCATTCGCCCCCCTCTTACTAGTTATTATAACTTGTTATATTATTGTATCTAAAATTTATCCAACCTTTTTGAAAATCTGTTAGGGAAACACCATGAAAGTTCCTTGGGAGAAGGGTTCCACGTCTACTGCTCTTACAGTAAAAAAAATCCCTTTCTATGTTTTTTGTGAAAATTTTTTTTTCTTTTGAATAGGACCCCCCTTGTTCTGGATACAGTCCTGGGTTAAATAGATGTTTGGGGGAGATCTCTTTATTGACCCTTTTATATATTTTAAAATATTTTTTAGTCCCCCCAACCTCTTTTTCTAAATAAATAACCTAACTTGCTAAATTTTTTGGGGAAGCAATCCCCCCAGTCCTTTATTTTTTTTGTTGCCCGCCTTTTTACCCTTTCAAGCTCCACAATGTCTTTCGCTGTAGAAAATTCAGCCAGGGATATGTTTTCTCATCAGTTTTTTTAACTGCATTTGCACCCAAAAATTTTAAAAAGTGGTTCGTCCATTTAATTTTGCCAAAAATCAAAGGCGGCCCGCACCTAGCATTCTATCGCCGGTTAGAAGTGATTTTGACACCCACTGTCACCACATACTGTAAATTGTAAATGTGAACACATTTCCATGTCAGAAGCTCATTCCATAAAGGTGAATAGAATTTATATAAATCAAAATAAGAATGTCATTTTATACTCATTTACACAGGTGTACCAGGTCTCTAGACATTGTTTCATAATGATGCTCTGTGATTCAACCTTTATTGACCCTCCCCTTGTTGATTTTTATTATGTGCATTTTTATTTTCCCCAAAAAAACATGTTTAAAGAATTTATATAAATCCTATTGACATGTTTTGGAGAACAAAGCTCTACCCAGTTGTTTTTTTTTCTGTCAATTATTTTTTGGCACGACCTTAGCAGAAAACGTCAGTTGCATATTTTACTCTTATGTGGTTATTGTTAGTAAATGGTCAATTGTCTGTGGAAGTAAATAAATCGAGTACCTGGTGTCTAGTAGTATTTTTTACCTACTTCGGCTCCAGCCTTATTTGATATCCCAATCAACGGCTTGTGATTAGGTTGGCAGGAGCTTTCACATGCAGATGCATTTTTTGATGCGTTTTTGGATGAGTTTTTTGTGCAGAAATGTATAGCATTAACTGCTGTTCCTTTCTGCACAAAAAACACATCAAAAAAGCACCAAAAACGCATCTGCGTGTGAAAGCACCCTTAAAGGGAACCTGTCACATAGATTATGTCCCCCTGCTCTTCCCAGCACTGTGTCCCTTATTCTGTAAGATGCTGTAGTTTTCGAGTATTTATCCCTCAAATCTTATTCATGAGCAGGTGTTAACAGGGCCATTTCTTCCATTGGGCCAGGTAGGCACTTGCCCGGGGGCCCCTTGAGCTCAGGGGCCCCGTCGGTCAGCTGCCTACCCTGCCCAGTGTCAGTGAATACACCCAGGGACTGCCGTGCTCCCCTGTTGCGCTGTGCCTGCGCGCTTCTTTGCAGCGCAGACAGGGCGGCGCGGCAGTCAGACAGAGCAGGGGCCGGGCTTCAGCGATGTGTGTGCGCTGATGCGGCCCCTGCTATTGCTGTATCCTGCGGCTCCTGCCTGCGCTTTACTCTTCACAGCGCAGGCAGGACAGCCAGGCAGTGACGAAAAGAAGGGCACAGGCTGCAGAAATCCTCCTTGCCAACCCCTGCTCTGTGCTTAGCAGGGGGATGGGGGTCGGGACCGTGAGCTCCTTCAATCTGACCACAGCGGAGACGGAGACGGCAAGCAGTGTGAGTAGCCGCTGACAGCTCCTTAAATAAATACATAGCTCTACTGTGCTCCCGGAATGTGCAGCGTCCAGCTCCCTGCAAGGTCCAGAGCAGACCTGGACACTCCCGGAGCACTCAGGCTAATCTTAACACCTCTCCCTCCAAGCCTCACTGATAAGACCTGGAGATCAGTGAATACAAATGAAGTCCCCAGCTGAGCCAGTGTTCACACACATATATGATTTATATGCAATATATATATATATATATATATATATATATATATATATATATATATATATATATATATATATATATAGCATATAAATCATATATATGCAGAAAGGGGAAAGTTTACAATAAACAACAAATGAGACAAGAGGGGACAGTCATCTGTTCTGTGTGAACACTGGCTCAGCTGGGGACTTATATACACACACACTTACAGGGGTATCAGTAACATAACAATTTCATGTGTTTGGCCACCCTAAACCCCCCGGACACACAGCCACTCATATATTATACATATTTATAGTGGTCTTCTGTTTATCTCTTGTTTTTGGTGGTTGTCATTTCTGAAGTCCCTGATTGGGTTCAGCAGTCAAGGTGCCATTGTCGGACTTCACCACTTTAAAGTAAATGGCTTGGAGTGGTGAAGTCAGACAATGGCACCTTGACTGCTGAACCCAATCAGCGACTTCAGAAATGACGACCACCAAAAACAAGGAGGTAAAGAGAAGACAGGAGAGCACCGTTATACATGACAAAACACACCATTTCAAAAAGAAAGAGTTTTCAAAGTCTAGATTAAAAAAAGACAAATTATACATAAGTATTTTATATGAGCGGCCGTGTCGTCTGGGGCTTAAAGGGGTTGTCTCACTACATTGATTCCTCTCACCCGAGTCCTGTTTTCTTGGTTTCACTTTGAATTCAGGGGTGTAGTTACTGGCTTCTACTAGGCTGCAGTAGAAGCCAGATCTGTAGCTATAGCAACCAGTGCTGGCAGCCTATCAGGAGAGATTGAACAGGTCTGTAGCTATAGTAACCAGTGCTGGCAGCCTATCAGGAGAGATGAAACAGGTCTGTAGCTAGAGCAACCAGTGCTGGCAGCCTATCAGGAGAGATCTAACAGATCTGTAGCTATACCGATCTGAGGAATTGATGCAACCCATACAAGAGGGGATATCTAGGAATAGGTAGGTCACTGTTATTGGACATATATTGCAAAGTGACTTGTTTTTGCAAGGTCTTTAACATAAAAAGCATCAATCCCTATAGTGAGACAACCCCTTTAAGATGGCTGTCCACATGAAACTCTTATGAGTTTGCTTTCAATAATTGTTCCTGTAAGGGTGGGTTCAAAATACGATATTGTATATGCCTGAGGTATCTGTCAGGATATTGTGAAAAGAAGTACCCCGGCAGATACTGCGACAGAATCATAGGGAATAATAGAGCAGATGTAGCCCTGTGTGCAGGCTCGGACTGGCCCACAGGGGAATAGGGGAATCCCCCGGTGGGCCCCTGAGCCTGGTAGACCTAAAGTTGTTTTTTTAACTGCATATACATTCTCAGAAAAGGCAAAAAAGTATAGAAAGAATGGCAAAAAGCAAGAAGCAGGAGACATCTACAGTCAATAATAGTAGCTAAAAGGTGAGCCCCTAAAATAAGCTCCACCGGTGGGCCCTGAAACAGCTTAACTGGTGGGCCCCTAGAAACCACTCCACCTGTGGGCCCTCGACACCTCAGTCCGACACTGCTTGTGTGGGATACATTCTGCTCTATTTCTCACTGCATACACTTATTTTACGGGACTTAATAGCATAGTTATTATCCCCAATGGGTTTGTATGGTATTTGCTCCAGTACCTTTTTTTCATGGTACCCCAACGGATACCTTGAACCAATGTAATATCGTACTGTGAACCATCCAAAGTGCTTGTGGTGTTTGGGGGGCCCAGTGCACAGCTCTGCCCGGGGGCCAATGATGGTGTTAAGACAGCCCTGGGTGTTAACCCCGCCCACCAAAGGCTAGCCCCGCCCACGGACAGTTATTCACATATTTATACCTATTCAAAGTAATAGGTTTATCAGTTGATGTAGGCGGGGATAGCCTCAGATGGGCGGGGTTTGAAAAAAATGACTCTTTGAATGACTCTTCGAATGACTGTTCTGGCTGAAAACTGCAGATTTGAGCATTAAATACACGAAAACTACAGCATCTTACAGAAGGGACACAGTGCTGGAAACAGCATGTCTGACACTGGCTTGTTCTGCCCTCAGCAAGGGGGGCATAATCTATGTGACAGGTTCTCTTTAAGAGTGAAGGAATCCTGTCATGGATAGCTCGGCACAGGCATATGGTCATTAACACATTAAGACAGTTAGGGACAGGGCTAAACCTATAAAAAACACACATGTATGCAACATATAGAGTAAACATATGCAGATTAATCTCTTAATGACCGCCCACTGTCTTTTGACAGCGGGCAGTACGTGTACTCTGTCTGCAGCAATGCCAAAAGATGTTGATGCCTACAGAAGGGATTTGTGGCTCCCAGTTCTGCAACTGCATTAGGATCGGAGCTATAGTTAACAGTTCCGTTCCTAGAGCAGTTTTTGTGAACCACAGGGACTGGAGGAAACCTCTGATCCCTGCTGTTTAACCCTTTGATTGCTGTGGATTTCTCTGTGCTATTGGGACATATTAATTACCAGTGCCTGATGGAACCTGAAGACTGTTTATGCAGAGGCATCGCTAGGCAGTTTTATCAGGCTCTGGATAAAACTGCCAGTGCCATGAACCTCGGCGGGCTCCAGGCCACTGCCATGGGTCTGGAACGCCAATGGTCTCTTCAACTGTATGAGCGAGCACTCCCTGCTTCGCAGAGTACTCCCGTGAGCCTTCGATGTATCTGGTACAGGCGGCATAAGTATATTATCACACTGCCTGCGCGGCATGATGATGTCACGCCTGTGCTGGGAAGAAAGAGCTTCAGGGAGCGTGGAGAGGTGAGTACTGTTATTTTTTATTTTTAATATGCCATATTACCTGCCTTTATCTACTGTTGGCAATATTACCTGCCTATATCTATTTAGGGCCATATTACCTGCCTAGCTATATACTGGGGGCCGTATTACCTGCTTAGCTATATACTGGGGGCCATATTACCTGTCTAGTTATATACTGGGGGCCATATTACCTGCCAAGCTATATATTGGGGGCCATATTACCTGCCTAGCTATATATTGGGGGCAATATTATCTGCCTAGCTATTCTGGGAGCCATATTACCTACCTATTTATGTACTGGGGGCCATATTACCTACTTACCTATATACTGGGGGCAATATTACCTACCTATCTATATACGGGGGGGCCATATTACCTATCTATATACTGGGGGCCATATTACCTGCCTAGCTATATACTGGGGTCCTTATTACCTACCTAGCTATATACTGGGGGCAATATTACTTACCTATCTATATACTGGGGGCCCTATTACCCCCCTATCTATATATGGGGGGCCTATTTCCTGCCTAGCTATATACTGTGGGCCATATTACCTGCCTAGCTATATTGTGGGCCATATTACCTACCTATCTATATACTGAGGCCATATTACCTACCTATCTATATGCTGGGGGCATATTATTTGCCTAGCTATGTACTGGGGGCATATTACCTGCCTAGCTATATACTGGGGGCCATATTACCTGCCTAGCTATATATTGGGGGCGATATTACCTACCTATCTATTTATTTGGGGCCCTGTTACCTATATACGTACTGGGGGACCCTATTACCTATCTGCATACTGTCAGACTCTATTATCTATACTACTGGGGGACCATATTACCTATATATCTATCTAGTGGAGAGCATATAACCTCCTACTGAGAGGGGGTCTATAAACCTAACGAATATGGGCCTATAAAGGAACTCCTCATCCCCTACAGCAGGCACCTGGATTTTCTATCATAGAAAAGCCAGTTGCTGTGGGGATGGGTTGTCACCATGTTTTCCTGTATAAATCCCCATTAGGAAGGGAGTTATATAAACCCCCAGTAGGTAGATAGTTATATAGGTGCTGGAAAAGTGAGGATTCTAAAATGTTTGTGTGGTAAACTCTGCAGAGAGGAGTCGTGGCCGGGAGAAGTCATCATGGTGGTCTGGGCCGGATGGAAAAGGGACAGTGAATGACTCCAATCGGAAAAGACGTCTCCTGTGAGTCACGAAATGTAACTTCAGTGTAATCACTTATATTTCTGCAGAGCATCTACATACAACTAGTATCTACCACTATATGGTCCCTGTGTGGCATTAATATATGTCTTCAAAACCTGTGTAACTGATATTCACATCTGGTGGTTGCATTTGTCCTTGGTCTTGCAGTATTATTTGATCCTCAAGTAGTAATAGTTTTGGGTCTTGGTATTGTAAAAGGTTTTTTTTAGTGACAATCATTCGTCTGGTATATTTGCTCCATCTATAGGTGTATTATTTGGTGACTGTTATTTATAAGATATTACACTATCATATGTAGGTGAGCGCTTTTGAAAAAGCAAATTTATCATCGCTGATTTTCATTGTACAGTGACTGCTGAGGTGATGGACAGGATCTATGTGGAATATGCAGAAAATTTGTGGCAGAAACATAAGTTTTTTCTTTGTAAAAATACATGCTGCAGTTTGCAATGTGGATGTTAATAAGTAGGTCAGAAATATAACCCTCAAAAATCATTTTTCAACGATAGAGAGTCATATGGACCAACAAACACACACACACATGAGCCATTAGAACAAGTAAAGGAATCAGAAATAGTGGTACCAGAGTTTAGAGAATTAATAGGCATTACACAATTTCGAGAAGTGGGGGGGAGGGGGGGGGGGGGATAAATAAAACTTGAGAGTGAGGTAATGCATGACAGTTGTCATATCATTGAGGATGGTAGGGATGTAGGAATACGCAACGATGGCTTTTACCCAGTACACTCACGTATCTCCACTATGGATATCTTCCAAGATCGCATACAGGAAGCTCTAGTGGAGTTACAAGAAAAAGTCACCTTAGAAGGAAATATTCAGAGAAAGTCAAATCTAACATGTCAAGAACATAAGGCTTTACTTTGGTTACAGAAAAATGATAGGCTTATTATACACCAAGCCGATAAAGGCGGCGCAGTCATCTTGTTAGATTCTGACCTTTACAAACGTGAGCTAACTGCAATGGTGGAGGATGACAATTGCTACAGGAGAATTTCTCATAATCCCACTGAGGATAGCAGGAGAGATCTTAAGCTTATATTGGATCAAGGTGTGAATATGGGGGTTTTAAGACAAGGTTTTGCTGAAAAATTAGATATAAAAATCCAATAGTCCCTATCTTTCATGCGCTCCCGAAAATCCATAAAGACGGTTTTCCTCCTAAGTTTCGACCCATCGTCTCAGGTATAGGCTCATTAAATGAGCAACTGGGATGATTGGTTCGATTATAACAATTGCAGCCACTATTTTACACTTGCCATGCTATTTGAGAGACACTAAACAGCTGGAGAATACACTTGAATCCCATGATATTTGCCGACCAGGGTCCTTTTGTCGTGTGATGTTATTGTTTATACCCTTGCATCCCCCATGACCAGGCTCTCCCGGTCTTGCATCAATATTTTGTGTAGATATGTGCATACCAAAAAGAAATAAAAAAAAAAAACAAAATGTCATCTTATTTTGGCAGTGGGAATACTTTGCTATCACATACCTTTTTATGTTTTGATGGGAAGAAATTAAACCTGCAAGTAACAGAGCATCAATGGGAGCACGATTCTCACCTTCGCTAGCCAATATTTAAATGGCTGCATGGGAAGAGAAATATCTTCTTAAATTGGACCATCCTTTTGTTAAGTGCATTTTTTGGTACTCCAGATTCATAGATGACTTGATATTTCTATGGACTGGGGACTTGGAGTCAGTAGGTAATTTTGTGAAATATATTAATGACAATAATATGGGCCTAAAATTTACCCATGAGCACAAGCCACATTCGATAAATTATTTGGATGTCACTTTGGTGGGGAATGTTGATCCGAATATACAGGTGAAACCGTTCCGTAAAGACATGCATAGAAATTCTATTTTGAGAGCCAGTTCTTGCCATCCTAGACACATAACACGTAACATTCCAGTAGGGAGTTAATAAGAATCAAGCGCAATTGTTCCAGAAAGAGAATTCCTACGTAGAAACAAAATCAATTGAGGGATAGGCTAGATAAGCGAGGTATACCCCAAAGACCTGGATAGGGCTGTCAAGTTGGTAATTTAAGAAAAAACATCAAAGTCTGTTTCATCATTACATTCTTGATTAAGCTCATCAGATATTTAGTTAAACTGCTTTTACTGCTATACATCCTTATCGAAGTAATCAGATATCTCTCACATAGCTTTCCCTTGAGACAGAGTGCATGGACAGCTGAAGCAAGAAAGTCAAGGACGTTCCTCCCTCCCCCCATATAATACAGAGGAAAGCGTTTGGGAATGTGGTCATAATCAGCCTAAGCTTCATACGAAACATCAAATTATAACTTGTCCTCTTAGCACCACCAATTAACCAATCATGTAGTGAAAAATAGTCCAGTGATAAAAAAGTTCTATGGAATGTAATTTTCTGGTGATTAAACTTCAGATTTCATGTCCGAAGACGGAAGGAGTCGGTCAAGTTCTCGAGCACGGCTGCCCGCAGCATAATAAACTTAAATCGGAGGTGGCATTTATTGATAGGAGTGGAACAAAGATAGATTCCACACAGCTGATTTAATCATCTTGACAGTGGTGCTGTGTCAACTCAAACGCCCGAGACGACTATCCGGAGGGGTGCTGATGCTTACCCATCGACTGAATGTTCTGGAGTCTGAATCAACTTGGGGCCCTGATTCAAACCCCACAGAAATAGGTAAGTTAGCAGATTTTTAGTCTGTGACTTATCTGTTTTCGGACATTCTAGTGAAAGTCTTTTGGTGGTTGCGCCTCCCTTAGAGACCTGTGTAAGCTTTCGTGATGCCTCCAGGGGTGTGCTCCGGTACAGGTGTGCGTATCATATGCGTATACCATTAAACGCTACCACAATTAAATGCCTCTGCTTTTTTCCTCTGTAAAGTATCCAAGACTGATAGTGTATTTTCCTATCAGTATCATATTTCCAGTGTAGTCAGGAGCTGGGCTCCTGAATAGAAAAAAAAAAGAAATGAGATATCAGAGATAAGCGACCCGTAGAAGGAAACCGAAGCCTGTCATAAAAGTTATTTACAGTGATTATAGAAGGCTCGAGTAAACAAGTTACAAGGTCACACGTAGGTAGATGGCTAGTGTACTAGATAGGAGCACACACACGTGTGCATCTGCATTGGCTAAGGAGAGAACTGGCCCATTGCTAAATGCCTGGTTATAGTTATAGACGGACGATCTGAGAGAAATGGTTAAAGAGTAGCCATAAGCCTGTTATAGAACTAAGATCTTGCTTCTTGATAGCCTGTTATAGACAGACAGGTTCTTGCTTTCTGATAAGCCCGTTTATAGAAGATGAGATTTGAGATTAGCCTGTTTTATACAGAGGTATAGATTGCCAAATGATCTTGAACCCGGGGTTTTGGCCGTTAAAGTAGAAAAGGAATCGTGGATCTAGAGCGCTAGGAAGGAACTAACAAGAAGCAATATCTTCTTGTAGAAGATTTTTATTGTAACATAACGCGTTTCACTGATATCATCATCAGCTTCCTCAGAATGTCACACTGAGGAAAGCTGATGATGAAAACAGTGAAACGCGTTATGTTTACAAAAAAATCATACTACAAGAAGAACTATTCTTCCTTGTTAGTTCCCTTCCTAGCGCTCTATGAGCCACGATTTCCTTTTCTACTTTAACGGCCAAAACCGGTTCAAGTATCATATTGGCAATCTTCTACCCCTCGGCTCCACTTGCAGCCCTAGGCGGGATCGTCCGGAGCTGCTTTCACGGATTACAACCGTTTGGATTCTGTGCCACACATTTTCTAGCGAGCTGTAACCGCGACATCGTACAGCAGAAATAGGTGAGCACTGTACTACTGTCGCAGGATGTTTTAGTATTTTCTAGCAAGAATTCAACTGCGGCTTTTGGTTTTCCAGCCCCACTATTCTACCCACGGATATTTGCTTACACTGAGGGAGTAATATCACGCTTCTTTCATCACAGATGGTAATAGACAGAGAGATTTGAGATTAGCCTGTTATATACAGAAGGTATAGACAATGAGATATGAAGATTAGCCTGTTATACAGCTGGTAAAATCAGAATTGATTTTGAGATTATCTGCTGCTGATCAGAAGACATTGATTAGTGTTAGTATGTAGCGTGGGCTTAACCTCAACATACACGTGTTAATTTGTTTATGTTTTACATAGGTAAGAAAAACTGCATTCAAGGTTAGTTTATATATTCAAGCTACATCACTTGTATCTTCACCTGCAAATTCAGGCAGAGTGTATAACCTTGGCTTCAATTCAAAGCCATCTGTTAAGGGGTTTGTCCCTCGGGCACATTTCCTCCCCTCGGCAGTATGGCGTACTAAAAGATTATTAGCGCTCAGTCCAAAAGGTGCAGTCGAGTAAGTTTTGATCGAAGAGAAAAATGTAAAGTATATATAAAGATTGAGAGAAAAAAGTTAATACGCTCTGTGGTACAGAGCATACTCGACGAGAAAGCTAGCATATGGAGGACAGCACTGATAGAAAAAACGAATGTCTGTGCGAAAGCTAGTTTACATTGAAACTGAATGTAAAAAATAAGAAGGATTTGAGGAATGCATATGTATAAAGATGACTGCGCCATTCAAGATGGGACATTCAGTGGTTGGAGACCTGACGTCATCAAATTCCATTAACGCTGAAATTTGCATAGATTGTGGAAGGAACGTACAACACTGAGCACACCTTGTATTACCTCAACTCCTGCCCCTCCCGGTAATTCATCCCTCAGCTCCCGTTAGCAGAACCTCCCATTATTTTCTGTAGCCATTTTATGAAGTCCAAACATTCTCGTGTACCGGAAGGCAAAACCAAACCACGCCCTTTCCACTTGCACCTGAGGCCAGTATTTGTAGATCCCTAAGCAAATCCATGAACCCGGAAGTTCCGGTTGAAGTGAACAGCGGCCACTTGTTCCACCTATTAACATTCCTACCTACCCACCGTCTCCATCCGGTGCAATTTCAACTTGAATACGTACTAATGAAAACAAAGATATGCCAACGTCCGTGTGATAACGTCTTTGCCCGCACACCTGCAACCTCACAACCACCCCCGCAACCACTATCCCCTTGGCTCACGACTACCAGGACCCCCTCCTCATCCGTAGCTGCAATTCTGAATTTTAATGCTAATGGGGAGGAAGAGTGAGAGAGGACAAGTATGCCATTAGCTACAGGAAGCAGGACTCACATCTGCGAACCCAAATTAAAGGACTCCAAGTAATTTTTCCTACTGCTCACAGCACTCACCCCTGCTGCGTCTAGGAAAAGGACACATTACTCAGAGAAAAAAAAACACCCACTGACTTCCTGGCTACTGCCCCAAGGGGGGGGTCCAAGCATCAAATTCCATACAACACATCACCGGTATGGAGAAACTAACTCAAAACCCTAAGGGTGAATGATCTGGACCCTAAAAGTGAATACAAATCACCTGATGTTTGTACGTTCATTACCTCAATTTGGGACACAAACACCACTCTTGCCTTCATTATGGGGGACATTTCAGGATACTACGTCAGTTGTATGTACGTCCTGCAATCTCCGGCATCGTGCTGGCATAGCAGCACAAATTGTTCAATAACGGTGGGAGAGAGATACAGCCCAAAAAAAAAATAAGGGCCCCCCCCCTGTTTGAAGACTTCAGTATCAACGTTCTGGTGGTGTGCTTTTCCTATGTCCACTGTACTCGTCACTCAGCAGAAGGATTTAAACTGTGATTACATTATCCATGCTATTGGACCCGTATATAATAACGTATCCCATAAACAATTTGTTCAGCTTCTGAAACAAACTAAACATAACATACTTGAAGTGGCCAAGCCGAGCAGTTCCCAATTCCTGTCCTCCCGCGCATTTCTACTGGGCATCTTGGCGTTCCCACCACGACATGTGTACAGTCCATACTTCACCGCATTACTTGAGCACAAGCCCATTCCTCCAGTACGTAAATACAGATAGTGGTACTTACAACGCTAGGGCCAAATGTCTGAAGACTACAGATGGCTGCTCCTTTAGCTCAAACCACATAACTCTCCCACCAGGACGAACTTCACCCTTTGCTCAGGAGTATAGGCCTCATTCCTGCAAACTACAGGACTATGCAGAGTTAAACCGGAAGTCACTTTCTCTCCATTTGCTAAGGCATCAGACTGATTCATCCAACAGTTAAGAAGGGTTTCGAAAGTACCCTATTTCAAGAGCGCCCGACAGGGCTCTATTGCACAGCCAGACACCCATAACTCACAATCAACCATGCAAGTTTTTTCCCTGGTTATCACATACCAGACTCCAATCAAGAGAACGGTTCGCGACCTTTCCAGAACACACACCCTGGCTGACAAGGCCGCCTCAGAAAACTTGTTTTTACTTGCAACCGATCCGGACAAACATAGGCCGTGCCGCGCTAAAGCTCTGACAGACAAAAGGAATCTTTGCTACAATGGACAGCAATACCACAATACCCGCAAGCATATAATCAACTTCAACCTCAGTAGCAAGTTTTTGAACTCAAACCGTCAAGATTCAATCAACAAACACAACGAAGAACCTCAGTCCTACAATAAATAATCCATTTATTGGACCTCAATTTACCAAATCATAACCCATAGTCAGTGCAAACTAGCATATCCACAAGATGCATCTTATCCGCCTTTCCAACCACAAGACACCTCCCTCTCCGGTCCTCAGCATAGGACCCGGCAAAACTATGTCTACCGTTTTACACAAAGCTTCAGAGAACACCACAGTTAGTCATTCGAACCCGTGTTGACTGTCAATCTTCAAATTAATGGCCACCAACTTGCCTTACCTTGTAATACAGGTGCAGCCTGATCAGTTCTGAAAAACTTCTAAACATTCCACCGGACGTTCATACTTTCTCCTGACAAATTATCATGCATTGAAGTGCATGGACGACCACCTGACTCGCTTACCCGACCCTGTGACCCAATTGGGTATCAAGGAATCCTGTCTAGACTACTTCTCTCCTACTTACCCAACTAATCTGTTTTGAAGCTGATCTTCTGCAACGATGAAGTGCTACTATCAGATATAATTCTTCAGGAATGTATTTGGACTACAATGCTCCAATTTCACATGAAGCTCTACAAGCTGTTCCTGCGCTTCACATGTTTTATCCACATCAAGCAACAACTCCTGAACTGTTGACACAAGTACCTCCTGAAGTTTGGTCTAAAGGTCCTATGATGTCGTCATCCTTCCATTCTCACCTAGTACATGTCTTCATTGAAAGAGGTGTAACCCCGCCTCGCCTGCCTCGATATCTCTTTAAGCCTGATCAAGAACAAGTCTCTGGATTCACAAATCAGAACATACCTGGATAAATGGGGTGCTCATCCCACGCATGTTCTCCTGTAAAAAAAAATACACCTCGGTTCCGCTTACACAATAAAAGTTTATCCCTGTGAACCTCCAAAATACCGGTTGGTCAGGACTCAGGAGCATCATGGCTGTCACGGATATGAGAACCCTGTGGTCCCAGTGGTAATAATAATATATATATATAGGGGGGGGGGGGGGGGGGGGGGGGGGTATATATACTAAAGAAGCTCATGTTCTCCTCAGCCAAGTACCCTTCTTCAGCTGAAAACTTCACAGTCTATGGTTTTCTGCAAGGTCTCTTCATGTCCCCACTAACACAAGGACTGTCAATACCCTTTTGCTTTCACTTATCGTGGTATCAACCCACCTGGACGAGGAATGCTTCAAAGGGGCACAGAACTCACCCCAACCAGTTGACTCAAGCTGCAGGACATTTATGATTATTCTCTTGTGTGTCACCTGATTTTTCCAACTTGTCATCAAGCCTTGAGTCCTTCTTCAACATTTGTCATCAATCAACTTCAAAGTCTCACAGTCCAAGCCCAATGATGATCTAGAGAAAGTTGTATTCCTCGACATTGCCAATATCACAAGGTACAACACAACCTTACCGATGATCGGGAAAAAATGAAGATGCTCATTTTCTCACCGAACAATCTAAAACAACTACAAGGATTTCTAGGCCTCGTCACTTACTGTCCGTCAATGGATATCCAATTCCTCCAGTCTTATCAAGTTTTCACTATTCTTGCAAGGACATTATTTACACCAATGATCATCTCACTTGAGCACAGATGTTTTCAAAGCCTGGAAAAAAAAAAAAAAAACGTATCCTACAAGCTCCAGCTCTGGGAATCTCGGTTCTACTCACAGGCCTTTCAACTTCCTCCTATTTTGAAGACTATGGCCAAGCTTCCGAATCCATGACCAGAAAACATGGGAGAGCGGAATGGAGACCTCTTGGCTACTTATTTTTTTCATGCAAGTTAGATCCTGGTAGCAACGGACTGGACCCTACTTGCCTCAGAGATATCATTGCTGCACAAGATGTTCTTGAAAAAACTCATACATCAATTTTAGGCCATCCAGTCAAGGTTTGGCTCCTCATGATTACAAGGGGGATCCTGAAACAGTCGCAGCAACCTCATCTCAGTAAACAGTGCCGATCTCCGTGATTCAATGCCCATTACTGAAGCCTGAAAATGTCACATTGAAGAGATGTACTACTCACGAACCCGCCACTCTGCGTCCTACTCTCAGAGGGGGGAAGATGAAGAACCAGTCTACCACAGATGAAGACCATACTACCGCGGATGAACCTCTTCATGACTGTCCTTAACAAAAGGAGGCTGAAACCTACCCATCTACCACTGTCCTTTACTTTTCAAAGTTGAGAGCCCAACTATGTCACAGATGAGATCCAGATATGCGACGATCAAGGACACTCACATACAGGATTTGCTATTGGTTACCTTGCAAGAAACCGTGAGGCTGCATCTTACTTCGAGAATGCCGAGCCCAAGAAGTTGAACTCAGGTGCTGTAACAGAAGCTTGTAAGCTCGCCAAGAGAAGACCATGAACATATCACCGACTCAGCCTTATAACTTGGCCTGAAGGTGGGCCCTCGAGGTTTCCAGACAGCTTGTGGAACGCCCATCAAGAATCAAGAAGCCATTCAGACCTGATGCATGGCTCTCCAATTGCCAGCTCAAGTGCGTTTTGAGACAAAAGCCCATGGGAAAAGAGACTGTGGAAGTCGGGAGGCACCTATAGAGGCAGACCTTGGCTGCGAAGGCCGCATCTCACTTCCCAGAGATTCGAGGAAGCAGGAGTAGAGCTGTAATATGTTGCTGACCAGGGAGCAGAGAAGAAAGAAAAAGAATAGAGAAGAAAGAATGAGAGAATGTGAGAAGAAAGAAGAGGTTTAGCAGCACAGCCAAACATCAGTGTGGGTAAGGTTAAAGCTGAGCTTTTTTAGCGAGTGAACGAGTCTGCGAGTGTTTTCTTTAAAGTGTGTTTTTTTGCTTTAAGTGTGTGGAGACTGGGAGATGAGAGACTTTAGATTTGGAGAAGTTTAGAGGGGCCAGTAATGTAATTACTTAATATTAAAATTTAGGTCATATAGTCTATTTGGTAACATCCCCCATGAGTTCCTTGTTTGACAATGCAGTCCAGTGCACAACCAGTGGCAATGTATGGCAAACCTTGAGCAACAGTTCGAGGGGGCATACTTCTGTGCAAGATGTGTGCACACTGCACATTAGAAGCCCGGATCCTGGATCAAAATGAGCCAATTGTCGACACTGAGATCCATTGCGCAACTTGGAAGCGAGCCGTCTGCCCACTGAGCAATCAGTCCCGCAGGTAAGAAACTGGGAGGGTGGTTTAATTATTTTAGAAAAAATAAAAAAAAAAAAAAAAAAAAGTACATGGAGTGCAGGAACATAAGGCAGCTAGATGGGTACAGTAGAAAAAGGGTAGAGGGAGAGTGTCCAGGGAGGCTGAGTTCCTCCCTATACTATCTAAACTGGTACACCCCAGACAAATTTTGCAAAGATTGGCGGATGAGGGGCATGTCGGTTCAGAAATAGCATGGCTGCAGCAAGACACTACCCCTGACTGCTTCCAGTAAGATGGGGAATAGAGTGCAGGTCAGGCTAGACAGGTCTAGAAGTTGGGGACTCAATTATTAGGGGCACAGACAGGGCAACTCTGGGCCACAAAGACAGGGATCGTCAAACAGTGTGTTGTTTTACCTGGGACCCGGGATCGACTTCTCGCGATCGGGTTGACAGATTGCTGGTGGGGCTGGTGAGAATCCAGCTGTTCATGTCCCCCATTGCACCATTGACAAAGTAGAGGTAGGTGGAGTGTCCCCTTAAAAACGATTTCAGGGACTTAGGCCAAAAAGCACAGGGCAAGGACCTCCAAGAGTAATATTTTCAGAAATATTACCTGTTCCACTAGCCACACCAGAGAGGATGCGGGAGAATAGAGAAGGGAATAGTGGCTCAAAATTGGTGTAGGAAAGAGGGAATTGGTTTTGGAGAACTGGGCTGACTTTCTGTAATGCTACGACTCTATGCTAGGGATGTGATGCACCTAAATGGGGAGGGGGTGCAGCTGTCTTGGGGACAAAATGGCCAGGAAGCTGGAGGATAATTAAACTAGGGAGGTAACTCACATATAGCATGCAAGATAGTGGAAGAATAGAGAGCTGGGAATTAGTAATAAATCAGGGTGGAGTGGAGGAGGGGGTGTAGCAATAGATTAAAAGATCAGGGAGATAGGAAAAAAACGAAAAATCTATAAATGCATGCTGACCAATTCCAGGAGTCTGACCAACAAAATTAATGAACTAGAAAGTATTAATAGCTGAAGAAAAATATGTACATATTGGGATAACTTGAGACATGGCTGGACGAGAGCTACTCTGGGCGGTTAACTTGCAGGGTTACAGTCTATTTAGAAGATCGTAAAGTCCGAAAGGGGGAGGTGGTCTAGTCCTATGTAAACTGCCTGTCTGAAGCCAACACTGCGGGGAAGATATAGGAACAGGGTAATGAACATTGGAATCATTATGGTAAATATACATGAGGGAACCAATAACAATAAAATACTAATAGGGGTCCTGCTATAGGCCCCCAAATATAACAGAATCCCATGAAGATTTAATCCTCAGTCAAATAGATGAGTCGTCTAATCAGAATGAGGTTATTATTTGGGCGACTTTAACTATCACCAGACATTAATTGGGGAATCGAAGCTTGTAGCTCTCAAAAGGAAACAGGTTTTTGTCAAAACCTAATGAATAATTACCTTTGCCAATTGGTGCAGGAACCGACTGAAGGAAAGGGCCCATCTAGACCTAATATTAACTAAAAGAACCTGACAGAGTAAACAAAGGTTCAGTTGAGGGGCACCTAGAGAATATGACCATAAATAAAAAATTTTCCGTTTATCCTTCAATAGCGTTTTTTGTCAAGGAGCCCTAAAAAAGCACTGATTTTTAGGATAAAGGCTAATTTTAATTCTGCTTAGGAGGCCTAACCCGTATTGACGTGGGACAATGTGTTTAAATATGGCAGAACTAATAATAAATGGGATATTTTTAAAACTCCTACACCACTGGTGGAGGTACATACTTAGGGTATAAAAAATTAGAAACTTGAAAAACAATGTGGGATCAACAGAGATGTAAAGGAGGCAATAAAAAAACAAAAAAGAAAGCGGTTTCGACCTACAAAAACAGGAGTCAGTGAAGAGGCACTAAGAAGCTATAGGAAAAAAATAAAGTGTGTAAAATAAAGATAAAGGAAGCCAAAGCTGGAAGACGGAAAGACATATTGCTATAGAAAGTAAACTAACCCCAAAATGATTATTTAACTATATAAACTACGTAAAAAGATTAAAACAGAAAAATGTTGCCCCTGTTGAAAAATACTGAGGGAAGATAGTAAGAGCGATGAGAAAAAAAGCAAACTGTATAAACACTTTTTCTCCACTGTAATTACCAGGATGACCTTCCTTATGAACAGAGAGATGTGGTCAACTCCAACTTAAAAGTTTTCTTGTCTAACCCAGGAAGAATTACGGCTCCGTCTTAGGAAGATTAAAATAGACAAATCCCCCAGTCCAGATGGCATACACCCACGTGTCTCGAAGAGAGTTAAGGATGCTATAGATAGCCCCTATTCTTAATATTCATGGACTGTCCCACTAATAACGGGGTTGTCCCAAAGGATTGGCGCATAGCAAATGTGGTGCCAATAATTCAAAAAGTGGGTCAAAAAGTGATCCAGGAAACTATAGCCAGTCAGCTTAACCTCTGTTAAGGTAAAATGTTTTGAAGGTTTTTCTTCAGAGATGCATCCCTGGAGTACTCACTGAAAATAAACGTATAACGCGAGTTCAGCATGGGTTCATGAAGGATCGGTTCCTTGTCAGACTAATATTCATCAGCTTCTATGAGAAAGTCATGCTAGACTGGATCGGGGTGAGGCACTGGATGTCATATATCTAGATTTTTCTAAAGCATTTGATACGGTGCCACATAAAAGGTTGTGTAATAAAATGAGAATGCTTGGACAGGGGGAAAATGTGTGCAACGTGGGTAATTAACTGGCTCACAGATAGAAAACAAAGGGTATTAAATTAACGACATAACTCAAACTGGATCGCTGTTACTATTGGGGATACCAACAAGGTCAGTATTGGGCCCTACCTCTTTAAACTATTTATATTAATGATCTTACACAGGAATACACAGTAGAATTATCGATCTTTGCAGACGATAACAAAACTCAGTAAAGTAATCAACTAATATAGAGGATAAAATGTTATAAACAAAGGGATGCTGGATAATTGGAGGCCTGGGCAGGGAAAAGGCGATGAGGTGTTAAACACTGATAAATGCAAGGTTATGCACATGGGGAAGAGAAATCCATTACATGAGTTACATGTTAAAATGGAAAAACCCTGGGTAAAAGTGACATGGAGAAGGACTTGGATATCCAGGTGGACTAGTAAACTTAATTTGTAAGCAGCCAGTGTCAGGCAGCAGCAAGCCAAAGCCAAATAGATCATGGGTGCATAAAAGGGGCAATAGATGCACGTGATGTAGAACATTATTCTCCCATTAAATACAAATTCACGGGTTTAGACCACACATGGAATATTGTGTACAGTTTTGGGCACCAGTGCACAGGAAAGACATTGATAGCTTGAACCAGGTACAAAGGCGGGCAACAAAAATAAAAAAACACGACTGGGTGGACTAGAGTACACAGAAAGATTTGGCAAGATAAGGGTGTATTTAGTTTAGAGAAAAGAAGAGCTTCGGGGAACATCATAAATATTTTAAATACATCAAAGTCAATATAAGATCTCTCTCAAGATTTATTTATACACTGGGCGTATCTAGAACAAGGGGGCAACCTTTACGTCTTGAAGGAACGAAAGTTTCTACATAAACATGAAAGGGATTCTTTACTGTAAGAGCAGTGAGACTATGGAATTCTCTGCCAGAGGACTTGTCATGGTGAATTCAATAAACCGAGTTCAAAAGGGTTTTGGATGCATTTCTGAGCGTAATAAAATAACAATTAAAGTGACAGGATTCAGGAGAGGGGTCATTGATCCAGGGATTTTTCTGAATTGCCAGATTGGAGTCAGGAAGGAATTTTTCCCTAAAATGAGGACAATATGGCTCTACCTCACTGGGGGTTTTTGCCGTCCTGCTGGATCAACACCTGTAGCACAACAGCTAACTAGATGGCCGACTTGTCTTTTTTTTTTGTTTTTTTTTTTTAGCCATACAAACTAAAACCTATGAAACTATGAAAAGAATGGTGAGAAGAAAGAAAGAGAAATGTGATAAGAAAAGAAGGGAATGTGAGAAGAAAGAGAAATGTGAGAAGAAAAAGGAGAAGTGTGATAAGAAAGAAGGATTAAAATGTGAGAAGAAGAAAGAAGAAGGAAAGATAAGAGGAACAAGAAGAAAGAACCAAGGACAAGATGCATTGAATCAGGTGTTATTTAACCGTTGAGACAATCTCAAAGCAACTCCAACAAGCCCGAAGGAAGGAAAGTGGGAGGAATTGGGAGCAGAGATACACCAAGATGGATTCTGAGAAAGAAATAGACTCTGTTTTACCAAGGCATTATATCCAGCTGTAGTAACAATGGGCTCATAGGTACTACCACAGAGGAACTAACCAGATGATTTATTCAATCAACAAGATATATCTAGCACCCAGAATCTCCATTTCCATGGCAAGTAGCCATGCTGATAGTTGTGGAAAATGCAATACTTGTAACCCAGGAGGACTGATGCCACCACCCAAGGGAAGCATTGCTAAATACTATATCCTGCCTCCAGTGGATCCAGACTGAACCATTGAATTACCCAAGATGGAAAATACAAAGTATGTTCTAAGTGGATGTGGATATTTCTAAGATGGCCTGAAGTCCTACCAGTATCAACATGAATTGCCAGAACCACTGTGAAGAAACTATTGACTGAGTTGATATGCAGATTTGGGATCCAGAGGTTATTGAATCCTGACCAGGGACCTGCCCTTTACTGCAGAAGTAACCAGAGACATTTGGAAAACTAGTAGGAACTGACCTCGACCTGCACACTCCCTACCATCCCCGAATTCAGCAGGAAAGTGGAAAAATTAACGCCACTCGAAGACCAAGAGTTCTGAAAGCTAGCAAATAAACATCTCTTCCCTGTCCGAGATCCTCACCCATCTACACCTCTATTCTGTTCAGAAAAACCCCTAGGTAGCCACTGGACTCCCTCCTTATGAGATAGTACTCTCAGGCCCACCCAGATAGGGAGGTTGTTCACACATAGCAGTTGAGTGCAGGGAAGGATAGCCTTGTAAAATATGTTATAAATCAGGTAATGAATTGAAACTAATCCATGCCATAGTGTCTCCTCCATGTCCAGATCCTGACTCTGTATCAAAGCTACAACCTGGTGACTTTTTGTGGGTGAAACAGAAACACGTCAGAGGTCTCTGAGCCCAGATTTGACCATACCAAGTACTCCGTGTCCCCACCTCAATGAAACTGAAAGCAGACCCACCTGGGTGCATGCTTCACACTGCAAGAAAGTGACTGCGACTAATTAGTCTTTATGAACTTTTCCTCATCCATTCATATGTTTGTCTAGTCTGGATGTGTTTAAAAATTGCAAGAGGGCCACCAAAGGGTGGCCTGATTAATTCAAAGCTAGGATCATGTCATAGCAGGTTTTGAATCACCTACGCCCCGATAACAATCAACAAAAGTAGGACTGGGTAAAATTACATCTATTTTAAGCACAGAGGTTGATAATTACACCGCGAGAATGCTTACTAGTATAGCTGAACAATTACCGCCACCTTCCAGAATCATTGAGGGTTATGGAGAATTGTAAACAATCCATTGATGCCTCTGCCGGGGACTGCTCTGCAGGTGGCACCGGGCAGTCGTTGGTCAACTTCAACCTACCATCAATGGCTCTGGGAGAGCCGGCGGTTGCTTGGTTACGCCCCTTGGGAGCAAGCCTGACAGGTGTTTCAGTGGTCAACACCCGCTCCACCTGTCACTCTGCTGTCTATAACTTGTTCGTTAGGGAAGAGCATCAATCATCATTCCTGCTCGAGGGGGGGAGCAGTAGAACAATTTTGATTTTTTTTGGGTACTGTCAAGTTGGTAAATTAAAGGAAAAAAAACATCAAAAGTCTGTTTCATCATTACAGTATCTTGTAAGCTCATCAGATAGTTTGTTAAACTGCTTTTCACTGCTATACAACCTTATCGACGTAGTCAGATATCTCTCACACAGCTTTCCTTGAGACAGATGCATTGTCTGCTAGAAGCAAGAAAGTCAAGGACTTCCTCCTCCCCCCAGATGATACAGAGGAGAGCATTTGGGAATGTGTCATATCAGCTAATGCTTCATACGAACATGCAAATTATAACTTGTCTCTTAGCAAACCACCAATTACCAATCATGTAGTGATAAAATAGTCATGTGATTACAAAGTTCTATTGGAATGTAATTTACTGTGATTAAACTTCAGATTTCATGTCCGAAACGGAAGGTGTCGGTCATGTTTCTCGAGCTCTGGCTGCCGGCAGCAATAATAATAATATAATTCGGAGGAGGCATTTAATTGGATAAGGAGTGGAACAAAGATAAATTCCAGACCTGATTTAATCATCTTGACATGGCCATCAGCAAAATTGAAAATATGGAAAGGTCGGAGTTGTTCACAAAGAAATGCAAATATAATGATTTAAACAACAATACAATTACATTTTCAACAAATTACAGTCGGCAGTATAATCAGATAGTGACATCGTTAAGACTCACTTACCCATACTTTATGTAAATCAACATGTGAAAAAACTATTACAACATAATGTTCGTTTCATATCACGGAGGGCACCCACTATTGGTTCCATGATTTCCCCCAGCTTATTCACCTCTAACATTCAAAGTGAAACTAACTGGCTACATGTTACAGGTTGTTTTGGTTGCGGACATAAAATTTGTTTAACATGCAAACACATTGTGAAAACTGACACTTTTACTTCATTTAGTAACAACAGAAGTTTTAAAATTAAATCCTACGTAAATTGCAACACCAGGTATGTAGTTTACTTGGTGAGTTGCAATGTATGTGTCACGGTCCGTGCCACGTTCCTGTCCTCATGCTGCGGCCTCTGCTGCAAACCGCAGTCGTACCTATGTCCCTATCGCAGATCTGTTTCCTGTTGCAGTGTCGCTGTGAGCGCTCCTGTAGTTGCTGCTTACTCACCTGTGATTGCTGTGCGGCTTTCTCTTTCTGGTCATGCTGCTCCTCCATCTTGGCTGCTGCCCTGATTCCCTGTCTCTATAGAGGGCGGCGGCCACATCTTCCCTTCCTTTATTCCCACAGTGTGCAGCGGGGTTGGGCTTCCTCTGCCAATCCCCTACAACCTGTGGGTTTATAAGCCTGCTTCTCCTCACACTCCCTGCCTGATCCTTGTTGTGTTATTTTGTCTCTTGGTGTAGGCTGTTGTTCCTGTGTATTGTCTTCTTGTTGGTGTCCTTGTGGTATCCTCTATGTTTGGTTAGTCCCCATGTTGTTTTCCATGTCTGTCTGCACCTTTTTCTGTGAGCTTCTTTGCCATGTTAATGCCTTAGTTCCTAGCTTGTTTCTGCTGTCCCTGTTTCCATGTCTGTGAGTTTCCTTGCCTTGTTCTCTGCCTGTGTTTGTGCCCTGGTCATGCCTTGTTCCCTTGCCTGAGTCCTAGCCTTAGTCTCTGATCTTGTTCTGGGTGTTGTTTCCAGTCAGTCTGTTTTGTACCTTGGCTTCTGTTTAACTTTCCTGTTTGGCATCCGTTTAGTCCTGTCTGTCTGTTTGTTCTGTACCTGCACATATTTACTTCTTGTCTGCTTTGTCTCTGTTACCATTCTGTTGGTGCCTAGCCTTGGCACTTCTGGCCTCTCTGGTCAGCTGCCGCTGCCGGGGACTGCTCTGGGGTGGCGCCTGGTGGCTGTTGGGGTCAGTCAACCTTACCACCAAAGGCTCTGTGAAGATGCCCATGCCCGATGGCCACTATGTTACGCCCCCTCGGAGCAAGCCCGGCAGTGGTCCAGTGGGTCCACTACCCGCTTTACCCGCTCATCCGTTACAGTACGTAGAGAACAGTACGTTGGTTGTACCACGGGACCACTGAAAACCCGTATACGTAGACACTTATCGGATACACATAAAACCGAGTTGTTTAAGTGTTCAGCTGTATCTAAACACTTTTCACAAAAACACCATGGCAATTTGAGTTCGTTGTCGGTTATAGGCATAGAAAAGGTACGCAATTCACCTAGAGGTGCAGATTTACATAAAAAATTACTAGCCAGAGAAGCATGGTGGATCTTTGCACCCCAAACGGCATGAACATACGCCAATATATACAAGACCCTTACTAGGGAGAGTAAGCAACTCAAACCGTAGCTAGTTGATGCATATGTTAGTATTGTTATATGTGGGATAGAAGGCGTTAATGATATCATATGTTTTTAATTGTGTTGTCTATTTAAATGAGTATGAGCGGAGATGACATCACCATGAGTCATGTGACCTAAAACGCGTCGGTCTTGGCCATCTACCATCGAGCCCATGCCTGTGTCTACCTGTGTTTGTACTTAACGACGAATGTGTTTGTACTTAAGGAATGCAAAATAAAGAGAGGACATTCTAATTTTAAACAAGGTTCCGACTGCAGCTATTCTTCCATCCAGCAAGTGCTGATCTACGATTTTCTGATTCATGTTGAAAACAAAGGGTGCCGTCTATAATCGTGCACTGCAATCAGTCTTGAAGTGGTTTTGGTTCCACGCCTAATGAGGTGAGCTGTTTATTCCTTCATTGGATTCGTGTGTGCAGTTTGCAATGTGGCATGAAAAATGCTATGTGAATGTAGCCCTACTGAACAAAACGTAACCCAAAGGGCCCAAGTCCCAGGTGTTTTAGGACCCTAGCAACACCCCTGCTATGCAGTCAACCTTGGAGAACTAGAGTAGCCCCAGGCCTATCTGCAAAGCAGACCCGTGTGTCACTGTGTTTTGCCCTGACACAGACTGTGTCATACTGACACATAGGGCCACATGTATAAAAACCATTTATGTCTAAAATTCACTTTGTTGCCCATAGCAAACAATCAGAGTGATGTCACCTGCTTGGCCACTGCTAGAGCAAATAGAGCTGCTTATGATCGTTAACCAGAGAAACATGTGTAAAAAAGCAGGAGATAAAAATGCTCTAACTCTGACATTAAACAATGTATTTAATAATAGAAAATATAAGAAGAAGGTACTCACCCATACGTAAATATAGATTTGTATGGCAGTCCGCAGTATGTAGAGACTTGTTACCATGTGCTTGGAATTGCAGTTAGCTCACCAACCAGGATAACCATAGAAAAAACACTGAAAAGTGTAAATCCAGCACCAACCTATAAAAGTCCCAAAACTTTATTCCAAATGCATGAAAAAACATGGAAATGGCCGAAACACCCAAAACGCGTAAGCGCGAGTGACATGTAGCATTCTTTTATCCATGGTTTTTCATGCACTTTGAATAAAGTTTTTGGACTGGTTTACACTTTTTAGTGTTTTTTCTATGGGTATTTTGTAATAGTCTTTATTTGCTTACATGTTTAAAGCTAATCAATGAGATGGGAATACCCCTTTAACTCTTTTTAATTGTCTTCCTTAATTTTTGTGCATTCCACATTATATAAAATGTAATAAAAATTGATCTAAAAGTCATATAACTGCCAAAATGGTACCAATGAAAACATCCAATAGTCCCCCAAAAAAGTTTTTACACAGCTCTGTATATGGAAAAAAAAGTTACGGCTATCAGAAGATAGCAATGCATAACTATTGTTTTACACAATATATATTTATTTTTTTAATTTAAAGTGCTAGAAAATAAAAAAATATAAATAATAATCATATCGGCCTGCGGAGTAAAGCTATGGTGTAAAATGCCATGTCACTGTACCGTGACCACTGTTAAAAAAAAAAAAAAGAACAGGACCAGGATTGCAATGTTTTCTTGACAATGCCTCCTAAAGAATGGTACTATTGAAAACACCAACACATCCTTCAAAAAACAAGCCCTTACACATCTCTGTACCCAGAGATGTAAAAAAGTTATTGCTCTCAGACTAGAGTGATACAAAAATGTGTTTTCTTCTTTGAATAAAAAGGTTTTAATTGTGTAAAAGCAGTAAAACATTAAAAAATATATAAATTGGCATCGTATCTGCCTGCTGGGTAAAGTTAATGTGTCATTTACACCGCACAGTGACCACTGTAAAAAATAAAAAATACTATCAGGATTGCTGTATTTTGTTCATTCCATCTCCCAAAATTGTTGAGCATTTGGGATATATGGCTAATGTTTGTATAATACGTCATCTCTCTGATTTTTCAAAACCAGTGTCCCCAGGAATGTTCATGGCTTCTAATCATTTCTTACAGGTACATAATGGTAATACACCTTTCTTTTCTTCTATTGTTTTAGAGAGGGTCACGCCACCAGATAGAAGCGGTGACTAGAGATGGATGAATTTCTAAAAAATTCGATTCGCCAAATTCGCCGAATTTTCCAGCAAAATTCTTTGCGACACGAATTTATTTGCGCCGAATCGCGTTAAAAAAAAAGCTATTTTCCCGGGTGGGAGAGAGCCTTTAGGGTGTTTTTAGAAAAATTTTGTTTTTAGGAAAAAACATAAACCACAGATTTGGGACAATCACACGTATGAAGGGGGGAGCAAACAAACAGGGAGGCCCCAAGTGGCACAATACAGGGTAGAGGGTGACAAACAAAACAATTTGGCCCCAGACTTTGGGGCCCCAAAACACACATATGGGGGATTTGGGGAGCAACACAGTAGGGCCCCGAGTGGCATAAAACCCCACGATGGAGGTGGCAGCAACACAGTAGGGCCAAAAAGAGTGGGCCTAAATGACAGGTTTTAGAAGGGGCCAAACATGATTTGGCCAGTACTTCAATGTCCCCCTCCTCCATTTTAGGGCCCCCACCGGACCCCACTTGGGCCCGGGGGATGGAGTTGGCCCCCCGTCTCCAGTCCCCTGACCAGACAGTTTTTGCCTCACTGTTCCAGGGCATGAAGCAGTGGGAAAGACGGTTAAATTTACCCTAGTTCCCGGGAAATGACAAAAACCCTGGCCCCCTCAAAAGGGCCCGGGGCCCAAAAGGCGTGGCACGCTTTACTGCCACGGCTCCCTCAAATTTTAAAACAGAGAGAAACTCCTGCAGCTTGGATCAACAAAAAAATTTTTTTATGGCCTTCTCTGTTTTATAGAGTCGGGGCCCAAAATATTTAGGGTGGAATTCCAACGGGTGGAAACTTCCCCAGTCAGCCAAAGGTTTTTGGGGGGGCCTTTCTGCCGCTGCAAACTGAAGGAGGGGGGGGGCTTGGGGTTTTTTGGAATGGGGTTTAAATGCATGGCACAGTTTCCTGGCCCCTTTTTAGAATTTTTTCAGATGGGGGGGGAAAACTTCAGGAACCTTTTTGACAACCAGATTGAAAACGTGCGCCATGCGGGCGTTGGGTCATCCCTCCTCGGTCACGCGGAGCATCATTTACCCCCCATTGTTTTTCCCTCAAACCCTGGTTCCGATTTCGTTGTCGGAAGAAAGCCACACATTTTTTCTTTTTGGGATGACGGGGGATCAGGTTTCCCCCTGGGGTAAAATTTGTTCGCCCGGCAAACCAGGTGGGAAAAAATGCGTGAAAACCGCTGTGGGGCCGCCATGTGGGATATGGGCACACTTAGACTTGTGGGGCTGAAAGGGGGTGGAGGAGGGGGGCATGGGGGCAGGAAAACAGTTTGACAATGTGGGGGAGAAACAGCGGCTCCTGTAAAAGTTGTTAGTTGGGGTGGGAAGAAAGCACTTTTTACCCAGGGGGGCCATAAAAACATGTACTGTCCCCTGGGGAAAAAAAAACCGGGAGTTTCAAAAGACCCGACTCCCCCCTGCCCTGCACCCCTTTAAAGACCAAACCGGGTAGGCTCAAGGACGGGCCCCCCTTCCCATTTTAAAAATTTTTTTGCAAAGGGTGGTACCCAGGGGCCTTTTTTTTAAAAAAAATTGTGGCTTTGGGGCCCCCACTTCGGCAGTAATTTTCTTAAAGGGGCAGAGTCCACCATTTGGAAAACAAGGGACTGCAGTACCAACAACTTGGGTAGGAACACGGTTTACTTTTTGCCCCCTTAGGATGGTTTTGGGGGGCAACTGCTGTCCCCTTGGGCCAAATCACTTAAGGGGAACGACTACTGGGGGGCCATGAAAAGGCGTGGAGCAACAACCCAAAAACCGGGAATGAAGGGAAAAACAAACACTCCCTTTTGGCAGGGGGTGGGGGAGCTTTGACTGGCGGGAAAAGGGCCCCCAAAAAAAAGGTGCCACTGGGTGCTGCTGCTGTTTTTTGGGGGCAGGATGGGCCACCCAAACGAGACACGTTTCCCCCCGGCCACTGAAAAGGGGACATGGCATGTTTGAAGCAGGGGGCCCTGGTCCCCAACGTTAAACTCTCTGGGCACGCTTCAAATTTCCGCCCCCAGATTCTTAAAATATACACAAGTTCACTCCTCCGGTGTCTTAGAAAAAAACTGCCACACCCCAAGAGGGGAAATTTTACCACCAACGGGTGCGCACCTTTAAATGACTCTACGCCTGGGTACCTCGGGGAGCCCCTTTGCCCCAATTTCTTTGGGCCCCGCAAAGCCGGGGTTTTTTTTTCCCGGGGGCTGTTTTTGGGTCCCGACCCCCGCAAATTTTTGCCACCCCTGCCGGGCCCGGGCCCCACTAGCTACTTTCCCGGGTTCGCCGTTCCTGCGCCGGGGAATTGCCCCCTCCCTTTTCCGGGGATGAAGACAAACCCCACCCGTCTCCCAAGCCCCGAAACCGGGGAAAATCGTCATCCCATTTGTGTTTCTGCTATTCTCCACAAACTTTTCCCGTATGCAAGCCTGACCCACTTGCAACATAACCTCCCGTGTTTACTCTCCACACACTACTTTCCCCCCTACTTCAAGAAGCAGCGGATGGCTGCCCCCCCTCTTTGCTGCCAAATACTCTGACTTTCCCAAAGAGTTTTGCCCCCCGGAATTTTGTGGCGCTGAACCCAGACCACATAAAGATCTTTGGCTGAGGGAAAGAAAAGGGGGCCGAGGCAAAAGGGGGAACGGTTTCCGGGGCCCCTGACCTATTCCCGGGGGCATGCCAACGGGGGATTGTGTCTGACGTTCCCCCCCTCTCTTGGCTGGGGGTTTTCAATGGGCACTAGGGGGAGGGGTGGGCCCAGGGCAACCAATTTAAGAACCCTTTTGGGGGGCCCGTTTTAAAACTCTGTGCTTTTCGACCCTTTCCCGGTCCAGGAATGTTTTGTGCCACTGCCAAATCATATGGGGAAGGGCATGCCACCCTTCTGCTGAAAAATACCCGGGTCAAAAAATTTTAAAATTAAACCTTGGGGGATGAAATCCACAGAACAAACCCGATTTAATTTAGGTGTTTTATAGAACCAAAAAATTTCAGACACCGGGGTTTTTTGAATCCAATTTTTCCCCCAATCAAAAGGTTAAAATAAGCCCTTTGGGGTTTTTAAAATTTCCTAAAAGGAAACCCCAAAGTTTTATCTCTGGGGGAGGGGGCCCAAAAGGGCAGAGGCGGGTTTTAGGCCGGTGGGCCGCTGACCTTTTTCCGGGGCCAGGGGCCCAAATAAAGGTTGTGTCATGTTTAGCGATTACGTTTTGGGTATGGGCCCTCGGGCGATAGTTTTATATCGGGCCCCCATCGAAAAGGGTTTTTTGATAGTGTAGCAAAAAGGGTTTTGAACCCATACCATTAAAGTCCTATTTTTTTGAGCAAAAAACACCTTCTTTTTTACCCCCAAACCCGGGCCGGGAAGCTTGGGGAAATTTAAAAGCCACAACATCAAATGGATACCTGCAAAATCTTAGGGACAACACTTAGGGTTTAAAAGGCCCAAAAAAAAAAAAGTCCCCACACATTCTTTCCCCCGTCCCTTTTACCACCGCCCTTAAACCTGCCCTCACCCACAAATTAAAAATTTCCAGAAGGGGAGTATTTTTGAACCATCTTTTTACTTGAACGGGGCATTGGGGGGGTCCCTGTCCTGGAACGCAAAAATGGCCCCAAACCTGCATGACCCCCCATTTTAAAAATGGGCCGGGAAAAAGGGGTCTTTCCCCCAAAAAAAACCCCCTTAATTTTTTTTGTTTCCCCTGGGCATTTCATCCCTTTTCCTGGGCCACAGCTTTTTGGGCCCCCCAAAACCCGCATTACCCCAATTTAAAAAAATGCCCCAAAAAAAGGGGTTTTTTCAACCACTTTTTAGTTTTTAACTGGACATTGACTATCCCTGTCCCGGCCACAGCCCTGACCCAAACCTCAAAGACCCCAGAAATTAAAAAAAAGCCGAAAAAAAGGGGTCCTTTTAAACCCCCATTTAGTTGAACCCGGACATTGACATACCGTTTCCCGGACCGCAGTATGAAACCCTTAAAAACCTTTTCTGACCCCCAGAAAAATTTTTTTTTAAAAATCCCCGGGAAAAGGGTCTTTGAAAAACCCCCCATTTTTGTTTCACTGGACAAAACATATCTTTTCCGGGACCGCAGAAAGAAAACCCTTAAACCCGTCTGACCCCAGATTAAAAAGTCCGGAAATTTGGAGGCTTTCAACCCCATTTTAGTTGAACTGGACATTGCTAAACTGTCCCCGGGCCGCAGTAAGGGCCTTTTAAAACCCGTCCCGACCCTCAGATTTTAAAAAATGGGGGGAAAAAAGGGTCCCTTTTAACCACCATTTTAGTTGAAATGGACATTTACTTCCCTGGCCTGGCCCCAGTATGGGCCATTAAACCTGCCCGACCCCCAGATTTAAAAAAGGGGGTAAAAAAGGGGTCTTTCAAACCCCAATTTTTTTTTGAACGGAAATTGGGTTTTACCCGTTTCCCGTGCCACAGCTTTACCCGGGCCCGGGGTTTTCAGGGGTCGGTGAGGGGCCCGTTGGCCTCCCTCATCATTTAAAACCAGGGGTTAAAATGCCCGGGTGGGGCAGCAACAAAACTGCCCCTGCTGAAGCCCGAGGGGCGGAAGGGGAAGTGTGAGAACTCCAGCCTTCCTCAGTACAAAAGTCAAATTGGTTTGGGGTTGCCCCCCGTAAGGGGTTCGGACCAATTGAGCTTCACTTTGGGAAAAAAATTTGGGTTTTCCCCTCCTGTTTCCCCCCCAGGTGCCCTTTTCTTTGGGATTCTTTTTGGGGGTTTTTTCCAACTGGGTGGAGGAAATTGTCCCCTGTACTTTGTTCCCCTGTTTTGTGCCATACCCCCCTTCCCTGAATAACCTACAAAAAACTTTTTTAGTTTTCCCAACCCTCCCTTTTCAATTCCGAGGGAAAAACCCCCCCCCTTTTTGTAAAAAGCAAGTTTTTTATTAAAATTTAAATTTCCAAAAAACAACCCATTTTTAAAAATAAGGGTGGAATCCCCCATATCTTTTTTTCTCTTTTTTAAAAAGTATTTAAAAGGGGTTTTTTTTCCCAAAACAGGGGGGTTTATAGCTTTTGTTTTAAAAATCTTTTCAAAAACAAATCATTTTGGGAATATTGTCCATTAACGTCCTACCTATTTCCCCGTTTTTTGACAGGGACCTCACCCTTTAGCCACCTTGACAATTGGGGAAAACAAATGTCTTTAGGAAAAAACATTTTTTTTTATAATAGGCCTGTAAGATTGCGCTTTCAAACAACATGCCCCCCAAAAAAACAAAGCATGACCCTTGAGCCCTTTGGACAATTGTGAAGAACAAATTCTGGGGGGAAACAACTTTTTTTTTTATAGGACCTTTTTATTTTGCTGCATTTTTAAAGCAAACAAAGACCCAAAAAATTATAAAAAGGGCTTCTCAGCCACGGGGTTTAAAAAAATTGGGGAAGGGGGAAATTTTCCACTTAGGGAAACCAAATTTCTGTTTTCCAAGGGCCATGATTATTGCTGTATCCCCACAGCTACATGACCCCCAAAAAAGGTTTTTAAAAATTTCTTCCAGCCACATTTTTAAAAAATTTTTGAGGGGCAAATGCCACTTTAAAAAAACACTTTCTTTCCAAAAGGGGGCCCCTAATTAAAACTGTACCACAGGCCCAACAAGACCCAAACCATTGCAATGCGGGAAAAAATCCCCTTAAAATAAAGTGGGGTAAATGGAAAAACGGGGTTGTTTTTGGGAAAACCTTTCTGTCTTTTTTCTTCTCCTCACAGCAAAACCGCAAAAAGGGAAATGTTGGGGGAAAAAAAGGGAAAAAAAATTGTTGTAAAAATTACATTTAAAAAAAAAGTTTTCAAGAGGGCCCCTTTTTTTTTGAAAAGGGGGAAAAATTTAATAAACCCCGGGGAACAATCGGTTTAAACCTCCCGGGCCCCAATTGGGGGGCCCCAAAAATCTCAAGATCCTGGGTGAATTTATCTTGAGAAAGTCAAAGATCCACATTATCTTGGGGAAAACCGGAACTTTTTCTGTAATGACTCCCCAGCTGGGTAAAGGGCCCCCGCTCGGGTTTGCCCGGGGCGGGGGTCAGGAAAAAAACCTCTTGGGGTGAAAAAGCCAGCTCGGCCATTCGTCCATTTTGGATCCCGGGAATTTCCTATTGGGCCCGGAAAACACAAAAAAAAACATCGGTTTTGAGCCAGTAGTCGTGCACCATGTTTTTTTAAGTTGTCTCTGTTTTGTTGGATGTGTGCCCTGCTTTGCATGCTTTGGGGTGAGGTGGAAAACAAAGATTCCCAGGGGTTCCCCCATTAGGCTTCTGAAAACCTTGCCTGCTGCTCCCGCTACGCCTACTTGGCACTCTACTGCTGTCATGTCGCTGAGGGTTGTTCCATCGTGACATTTGGGGAACGTGAAGCAGACGCAACTTTTGTCCCCGTTGATAAATTCAGCAAGGTCCCCCATTTCCTGCTTTTTCCCTTCTCTATTTGGGTGGGGGGAAAAGGGAAAATTTTGCTGAGTTTTTTTTTTGTCCCCGGGGAAATCCAGGAGGGTGGGCCAACAGTAACTGTTGTTCTTTTTGATGGCCTTAATGTGGGATAATTTTGGGAGGAAAGGGGCCCCCCATCCAACCCCACTCATGTGAGAGATGGAGGCCTGTTTTCCCCAAGGGCCTCTGGGTGGAGGGGCACTAGAATCTGTTTCTTATCTTCCTCCCCCACCCCTCAAATTGCCCAAAAACCCCCCTTTCCCAAGGCGGGGACGCGGTAACACGGGGGTCTAGGAATACCTCCTCCTCCCCCTCCTCCGCTGCCCCCGGGCCCTGCTTCAACACAGCCACTTCCCGGGGGTTTAAATGCCCCCTGGAGCTAAATGCGCCCCCCTTTGCACTAGTCTGGACCAAAACCACTGCAAATTGAAGACCGATAAAAGGGAAACTGTCGGGCTTGTGGATTTGAGGGAGAGAAAGGGGGGGGGGGCCCTTTTTTTTCCTTTTCCCCTGTGCCCGCCCCCTTCCTCCCCCCGTCGCTGGGGGAAATTTTGTTTCAGAGGGGCCAACGATCTTTCCAAAAATTAAAGATCCCCCCAATGTTTCATGCGCAAAAAATTTGTCCGCATGATTTTTTTTTGGGTGGCTTTTCAAAACTGGCAAGCATGGGCAGATCTCTTTCACCTGCCCCACCTCGGTGGCTAAAACACCCCGAGGTCCGCTCGCTACTTGTGGGGCCAGGGGTGTAACTTCGTATGCGAAAGGGGCTTTGGGGCTGCTTCCACAATCGTGGGCATGTGGGGGGGAATTCCGCGGTTCCCCAGTCAAAAATGGGGGCGGTTAAAGGGGAGGCGAGCTGACGCTGCAAGGGCAGCCAGGGGGACGAAGCGGGGTTGGAAACGGGGGGAAGGGGCAAAACTTAGACTTCGAGCCTTTCGCGGCATTTCCGGCCCGGGGTTGCTCTTTAAAATTTTTCTGGATGACAAGGTTATGACATTTTGCCAGGAAAAGGGATGTGCTCCAGCCAAACCGTTTTTTAAAGGGCGGCCAGCGGGATTTCCCCCGTTATCGCACACCACCTTCCCTGGCAAAAGGTTCTTGCCCACCCAGCCAGCCCCGGGGTCCCCTTTGGCGGAGAGCCGTCCAAGCTCCTGACCTGTTTTTGGGGCCCGGTTCCAAAACAGATTAATTTAAACCGGGGCCTGGTTTCTTTGGGCTTTGTGATGCCCCCAGGGGCCCTTGGGGGGAAAAAAAACCTGCCCCCACCCCTGCGGTTTTGAAGAGGTGCCCCGGCCTGAGAGCCCCCGGCCCCCCCCCAGGGACACCCAAACCAGTTCACCCTTTGGCTGTCAAGAGATATAGGGGTCTTGGCCTTTGTTTAAATAGCCCAGGGGGTCGGGGGTCGGGATGGATTTTTCCCGGGGCCACAGTTCAGAAAAAAGCGCTTAAAATTTTTAGATGCCACGTGGCTGGCCGGGAAAGGGAGGGGCTTTTCTGGCCCAAAAAAATTCCCTGCTCGGCATTTGGTATTGGGGGAAGGAAAGGGGGCCAGGGAGTGGCGGAAACCCCCATCTGTGTCCCCCGGGACAGAAAGGCAATTTTTCCCAAGGCCCAAAAAGTTGGGCAATCCCGGGGCCACTCGGCTTTTGGGCTTTGGAGGGTTTGGGGTTTAAAGTGTTTCTTCTGCCCCAAACCCGGAAAAGGACAAAAGGTGGCTGCTGGGGAGGGCCCGCTTTTACGCTGAAGGTCTTTAAAAAAATGGCGGAAGGGGGAAAGGGGTAGGATGGGGCTTGGGGGTTGTGGTGGTACTGGGCAAGGGGTTGGAGGTAAAGGGAGGTGATCCCTGATCATGATCTAAAGGGGGGGGGAAAAAAGGGGCAGTTTGAGGAACGCTTGGTTTGGTGGGGGGGAAAGGAGGGGAGACAGGGGGCGGGCGTGACAGTGGTTGGAGGCCGGGTCGGTAGGGCCCTTTTTTGGAAAGTGTTCCCTCCATTTAAACTCAGATTCGCTGAAAGGGGGTTAGACATTTTGGGTTTGGTGGTTAACCCCCTAAGGTTTTTGCTCTACTTATGCGTTTACGGCAAGGCGGATATGACTTCCTGGGAAAAATTTCAGGGTTTGGTCAAAGAACCCCCCAGGCTTGGGGGGAAATGGACCTTTTTGGACGGCGATAAACGGGGAAAGCGGGTTTTGCGCTGCCCGGGGGTGGGGGAAATCTTTCGGGGATTCTCCCGAGGGCCCTCTCCCCTTTGAGGCGGCCCCTTTCTGCCCATTTCCCCCATCGTCTTCCCCCTCGTCCAGTGATAAAGCGCTCGCAAGAAAATTTCTGCTAAAAAGGACCCGGTTGGACCCGCAATGTCATATCCCTCATCATCAACACAGGGACTTTTTTCATCTGACATTCTTTCTCCAGGAGCTGGGGCTACAAGCAAGAGGGACTGGCCCCAAAGGGTTTCCGACCCGGGCCCGGGTTTTTTTCGAAATTACGGCTTCCTTCCCCCCTCCTCTGATGGCATCAAATAAAAGGGCGTCAGAGCAGAGAAAATCATCCTCTTTGGCCTCTTTTTTTTAACAGGCCCTTTTGACCCAAACCCCTTTTGTAAACAAAGAGGTCTTCGAAAATGGATTATCCCAATGGTGGGTTTCAGAGTTGAATTTTGGGGTGCTTAATTTGGAGGAGCTGGTTTTGCTGATGAGACATTTGTGGGGGCCCGGGGTTTGGGGGGAGAGGGGGGTAAGATGGTGGTGGAAAGGGTTTTATTAAACCCCCCTGAAGGACAAAATTGGCCCACGCTGTTCGTTACTGAGATTCACAGGGCCTGACCAACGTGACAGGCCTTTACGGTTCCCGCAACTGACCCCCCCCCAAAAACCGTGGCATGGGTTGTTTTCGCCCGCACTGGAAGGAGCACCTTTCTCGTACCCCTACCTCTTTTTCCCACCCCCCCTTTTTTGCTCGCTTTTCCCCCCTGAATTTCGCTCCCTGTTCAGAAAAATACAAATTTGAGAAGATATGGGAAAAAGTTTTGGAAAATTTTTATTAAAAGACGGCAAAAACAAAAACTATTCTAAAAACCCCCAAACAAAAAAAAATTTCTGGATTCCCAAAAATAACGGGGAAAAATAGATTATTTAACAAAGGGTTTGGCCCGGGGCCCCCAAAGTGAAAAAACACGTTCTGAAAATTGTATTTGGATAATAAAAGGTATTTTTTGGCACCCCATTTAAATTACCTGTGGTGGGCTTAAAAAAATTTCGTAAATTTAAATTTAAGGGGCAAGGTGCCTCAATGAACAAAGCTGTTTGTGCCCCCAAAGTCAAAAAAAAAGTATCTGTAAAGAAATTTGGATAATTAAAAAAAGGAAATTTTTTTTTGGGAACCCCATCAATTACCTGTGGTAAAAATTTCAACCCAAATTTTGGATTCAAAATTTTAAATGCAAGGTGGGTCTATCAAAAAAAATCTGGACTGGGCAAAAGTGCAAAAAAACGTTTCTGTAAATTTTTTCGTCTAAAAAAAAGGGATTTTTGGCACCTATTTAATTCCCTGTGGTGACCCACAAAATTGCTGTATTCAAATTTAATGCCAAAAAAAATAGATTTTTCAAAAAAAGTGGCCCTTTCGCCAAAGTGAAAAAACTCGTATTGAAAGGATTCAGATTAAAAAAAGGTATTTTTTTTGGCCCCCTTAATTTTACCTGTGGTGACAAAAAAATTTTAGTATTCACTTTTTAAATGAAAAGGGGCCCAATGAACAAAGGGTGTTGTGGCCAAAATGAAAAAACAGTATCTGAAATTTATTCGGATATTACAAGGTATTTTTTGGCCCCTATCAACCCGTGTGACTTGCTGGATTCTAATTTAAGAAAAAAGGGGGGAAATATCAAAAAAAGGTGGAATGGGCAAAAATTGAAAATTTAACACCTAAACTGAAATGTATAATGTTAAAAAAAGTGGAGTTTTGCACCTAACAAAGAGACCCCGCAGTTACTAGAAAAGTGTGTATCCTTTAAATTCAGGCTGCCCCCTAACAGGAAATATTTCAATAGAAAAAATGTTTATAATAAAAGTATTGCAATTTTCTAACTAAGTTTGGGAAATTATCCAGTATTCTTTTAGAGCTTGTCTATTGTTAATTTTCAAAAAATTTTGGCACCTTTCAATTCCCTGTGGTGGGTTAAATTGTGGATTCAAATTTAAGTCCAAGGTGGATATATCAACAAAAAAAGGGGGAAAGGGCAAAATTGAAAAAAAAAACCCCATCTGAAAAGTTTATGATTTTAAAAAAATGGGTTTTGCATCTAACAAAAAAGCCTGCAGTTACTAAAAAAAGATGTGTTTTTCCCATAAGTTCAAAGGGGCTGCCCCAAAATCCGGAAAAAATTTCAATAGAAAAATGTTAAAAAAAAATTTGAAAAGTCGACAATAAGTTTGGTGAACTTTATCCATTATTTTTTTTAGAGCTTGTCTGGTTTTTCGCCCCCCGGGGGCCCCCCTCCGTTCCCCCGTGACTTTACAGAAGGTTTTTGCTCCCTTTTAAAATTTTTCCTTTCCTAACTATATTTTAAAAAATTCCAAAACTCTAAAACTAACTAAATTTTTAAAATTTTATAGCTAAATTTGAAAAAAACACAGCTAATAGTAGAGGTTTTTGTGGAAAGAAAAATTAAAAATTTCGCTAGCTGTTTTTGGGCAAAAAGCAGGCGCACGTCCTTTGCTTCTGGGGACGCTTTGGGGGGAGACCCCTGAGGTGAACAGGAAAACGTGTTTTTATGTAAAAAAGAGGTCATGTGATTTTTCCAGCCAATCGCAACCATACACATCCCAGTCATGACGTCGCACACACATGATAAGGTCTTATCAATCGACTTGAGGCCTTAACAACTGGCTTAACAACCGACTGGAGTCCGCGGAGTCGATTGCTAACTCTTATCAACTGACTTGTCTTGAGGCCTTAACAACCGGCTTAACGACTGTTAGCGACTTCACACGCAGTAAATTATGTGTCCCCCAGTGAAGGTAATAGGATTCCCCAGTAAGTTATACGTCCTCCAGTAGGTGGTTATATACTTTATATGTCTCCCGGTAGGTGGGTAGTTTACATGTCCCCCAGCAGGTATAGGGGCAGGTTACGGGTCCCCCAGCAGGTATAGGGGCAGGTTACGGGTCCCCCAACAGGTATATGGGCAGGTTACGGGTCCCCCAGCAGGTATAAGGGCAGGTTACGGGTCCCCCAGCAGGTATATGGGCAGGTTACGGGTCCCCCAGCAGGTATATGGGCAGGTTACGGATCCCCCAGCAGGTATATGGGCAGGTTACGGGTCCCCCAGCAGGTATATAGGCAGGTTCCGGCTCCCCCAAGCGGTATATGGGCAGGATACGGGTCCCCCAGCAGGAATAGGGGCAGGTTACGGGTCCCCCAGCAGGTATATGGGAAGTTTACGGGTCCCCCAGCAGGTATAGGGCAGGTTACGGATCCCCCCCGCAGGTATAATGGGCAGTTTACGGTTCCCCCAGCAGGTATATGGGCAGGTTACGGCTCCCCCAGCAGGTATATGGGCAGGTTACGGATCCCCCAGCAGGTATATGGGCAGGTTACGGATCCCCAGCAGGTGTATAGGCAGGTTACGGATCCCCAGCAGGTATATAGGCAGCTTATAGATCCCCCAGCAGGTATATAGGCAGGTTTAGGTCCCCCAGCACACATGGGTAGGTTATATGTCCCCCAGCAGGTATATAGATAGCTTATAGGTCCCCCAGCAGGTATATAGATAGCTTATAGGCCCCACAGCACATGTATATATAGATTATAGCTCCTCCCTGCACGTATGTAAGTAGATAATAGCCCCTCTGCACATATAAAAGTAGATAATAGGCCCCCACTGCACATATATACAAGTTTATAATAGGCCCCCCTGCACATATATACAAGTAGATAATAGGCCCCCCCCCCGCACATATATACAAGTAGATAATTGGTCCCCCCTGCAAATATAACCGTAGATAATTGGCCCCCCCCCTGCATATATATACAACTAGATAATAGGCCCCCCTGCACATATATACAAGTAGATTATAGGCCCCCTGCACATATATACAATAGATAATAGCCCCCCCAGCAATATAACAGTAGATAATAGCCCCCCTGCATATATATAACAAGTTGATAATAGGCCCCCCACTGCACATATATACAAGTAGATAATAGGCCCCCCTGCACATATATACAAGTAGATAATAGGACCCCCTGCACATATATACAAGTAGATAATAGCCCCCCTGCACATATATACAAGTAGATAATAGGACCCCCTGCACATATAGAAGTACATAATAGCCCCCCCCCCTGCACATTTATAACTAGATTATTGGCCCCCAGCATGAATAGAGACAATTAAAAGTAATAAACTGACAGCACTCACCTGACCTCGCTCCCTGTCGCTGCCGCTGTCGCTGCCGCTGTCGCTGCTCCCGGTCTTTTTCCTCACAGGGTGACGTCACCAGGCCGCGCTGCAGTGTGATGACGCTGACTCCGGCGCGCACAGCACAGGCGCGCACAGAGCCGCATCCTGCCTGCGGAGGCCAATGCTCTGCGGAGCTCTCTGCTCCGCCAAAGCATCTAACTGGATGTGCGTCCGGCGGACACACATACAGTTAGTCCCGCCACCACTGCCGTCGCCAAGGTCCTAAGCCGATAGCTTAGCGACTGGTAACGGATTAGGACCCTAACGATCGCCGGCGGCGGCGCATACCGGGGACTAACACACATCTCACCCTGCTCTATTCTGTAATCTGATTTGCTGTCCGCCAAAATTACAGGAAGCGCCGAAAATGGCGCGATCTTAATAGATGATGCACAGATTTTAACCTAAATTATTGCATGATCTAAAAAATCCGATCACCATAAAAACTGTGCCGATTTCAACTTTGTCGATAATAATCGCTCAACACTAGTTGTGTCTGATGAACCCACTTAATCTCCAAAAAGAGTTTAAGTTTGCCTATGGCAAAATAGTAAATATAGTGATGAACCCACTGACTCTTGGCTGTGGTTGTCAGATGTCATCTGGGAGGAAGTTGATGACCTAGTCAACCAATCAAGAACCCTAGGGTTTCTGGGCAACACACAGCCCCTTGATGACACCGGAAGTTCTGGCCTCACTGAGTCACCCCTGCTGCAACGTCCCCTTACTGTGCTATGACCTGTGCCTTCTCCACGAACGTTTGTGCCACTGTCACTCGCATGTAAAGGGCCTGCCACCTCTCTGTCTGACATACTGTTTGATCAAAAAATTACAGACTCTGTTTAATGAAAATGTCTGTATATAGTAAACACACACCCTGTAATTTAGTCCAAATTACCACACAATCAAGAGGTTAAATTAAGCCATAGGCATGAAATACCCTGCCGAAAAAAACAGATATTAGGTGTATATGGGACAAAAAAAGACACCCTGTATTTTAATCCAAATTACCCCACAATGAAGAGGTTAAATTAAGCCTTTGGTATGAAATAACCTACAGAACAACCAGATGTAATTTAGGGTTATATGGGACAAAAAAATACAGACACCCTGTATTTTAGTCCAAATTACCCCACCATGAAGATTAAATTAAGCATTGGGTATGAAATACCCTACAGAACAACCAGATGGAATTCGGGCGTTTATGGGGCAGAAGTACATCCACCCTGGATTTTAGGGAGAATACCCCACAAACTAAAACAAAATAATAACGCTGGTTGAGTAACAACTGTGTATATGACACACACTTGTAAAGGTCTTTCACTCCAGTAGCTGGAAAAACGAGTTTCTTTGCTAAAGAGTGCAATATAGTGCAGCTGCAGCAGCCAGATGCTTATTGACAGGAGTCACAGTGAGAAGTTCGAGAATGTAACATGGCGTCCGTATTTATAGGGCTGTGACGTCACAGAAGCCCGTTGGTTGCTGAGTGGCCTAATGTCTGCACATGTCATTGAGGGTGTTTCTTTCTTTCTCCCTATGTCACGCCAAAAAAGACGATTCATTCCCGCGACGTACCATACACTTCGGCTTCGTGCAGAACCGAAGTTTTCCTGAAATTTTAAACAAATTCCACTTCGTTAGAATCGATTCTCCCATCTCTAGCAGTGACCATCGTATGAAACTTCTTAGCAGAGAAGAACACGATTTTCCGGTTGGAGATGAGAGTACTATAAAGCTTAAATATCAAACAGAACATTGTTTATCGATATAAGAAAGGTACCCTTATTGTAGATATATATGCTTAATCTTGTTTTTTATGTATGTTTAATCTTTTTAATGGTCTAATGTGCTTTGATCTTTGATCTCATCATGTGACCGCAAACTAGTTACATAAGCCTACGATGGGTATTGTTTAGCTCACACTATGATTAACAGTTTCACCCAAAACTCATCAGTGTGTATGCCTTGAATATTACCTTTGTGTTATGAACTTTTACTTAATGAAAGTGAGAACAAGACTGTAACACTTCCCATACTAACAAAAATAGATACAACAAATAATCTGGTGAATCACTGGTTTCTGACACATAAAATGTAACCTTAATAAATGGTGGAATTGCTAAACAAAAATTCATCAGTCATATAAATAGAAAAATGTATTTCTCAAAATGCAACAACAGCAGAGAACATAGTAGGAGCATCGAGGGATAAAGTTGTCCCTATTGTCAAACTGCACTATTGTCCTACCTAGCAAACACATGGGACGACATGTCCCAATACGCAAGTGCCGTTTTTTTTTTTACGCCATATTCTCAATGTAAATGAACTGTCATACACCAAAACTAGGCACATTATATACGCCGGGTATGACACATTGTAATGCGCCTAAAAAGGCGCATTACATAAAGTAGCAATGATACGCTGTCCGCCTCCATAACGCAATGCGCCTTTTTATGCGCATTATATACACTGGTAATGATATGTTATGCGCTTCCGTTACACAATGCGCCACGATAGGCGCAATACATTTTTAATACTCAATGCACCCGCGATTTGCGGAATGTGCCTTTTTAGCCACAATGCTCCTAAAGAGGCACGTTAAGTTTACTATGCAAGGTATACCTCACACCAGATTTTTGAAAGGGTCGTACTTTCAGGTGCACTTTACACTGATTAAATGCGCCTAAAAACTGCTGCAGCGTGGGCAATTTTCGGACCTGTCGCCCTTGGTGATTGCCTTCATAAGGGTGGCCCTGAAAGGAACCAACATCTATATGACCCTACGGTAACCCAATAGACCATTGTTTGACTTGCAATTGTGTAGTAATCTCTCTCTATATCCTATAAGACCTGATTACAATTGAATTATTTTTCACCTTAATTTATAAGAGCACCACTCTCCTTATTTTACACATATTTTTCCCTGCTGATGCCCTACAGTTACTGCTTTTTGGGAGGCTAAGTTCCCGATGGGGGAGTCATTATCATGACAATCTCCCTGTGGTTGTTAGGTAGGAATTTTGTGCAGTTTGTTAATAGGGACCAAATTATTCCTCAATGCTCCACTGTGTTCTTTGCTGTTGTTGTATCTTAAGGAGTCCAGTTTTTTATTCATATGAAAAATTTATTTTTGTATATCAATTCCCCCCTTTATTCAAGTTTTTAGACATATTTTGAACAGATTTGATAATTACTGGGTGGTACTTTTTAGCGGACTGGTTAAATGTTTTTTTTTTTTTTTTTTTTGTTGCTCTTTACTATCGAAACACCTAATCACACAGTCAGAGATAGGTAAGACCTCAGTTCTATAGTTGGGACAGGTGTATGCTACCACTAAACAAACATCAATATAGCCCTTAATATCATCATATAGCAACCGTATAGTGGTCAGATACCAGTTCAGATTGTCATTATGTGGCAGGCCATTCAAGTGTATTACACTTTGTAAAAGTGTCCTATTCTGTAATAGTTCTCCTAATAGTTCCCTCATTTTGCTAAAAGTGCCTCCTTATCTCTGTTAGGGACCCCTATCTGCCCCTTCTTTCTAGATGTGTCCTCCTCCCTATTAATGCAGCTCCTCTGTGTCCCCTTCTCTCTAACAGTGTCTCCTCTGTTCCTATACTTTCTATAGGTGTCCCCTGCAGACTAAAAAGAAATGACGGGACAGAGAGCCAAAGGCTTTCTGGTTCAATATTCAGCAGTTTTTAACTTTTTCTGGATGCATATAAAGTTAAAAGTTGTGTTTACCAGGACCATCAGAAAAAACTCAGAGGTATGTGACTTAGATGCATTGTTTAGCCCATGAGTGTCAAACACAAGGCCCGCAGGCCAGATCTGGCCCGCCACCTTGTATCATCCATCCAGCAGTTGCCCGCTGATCTCTCGGACTCTGCACGGATGTTGAAGCTGCTCCTACAGGGAGGAGGCAGGATGGATTGTTACCCTCCTGCCTGCTCCCTCGTATGTACAGTGCTCAGTGAGCGTTGTACATACCCATTAGTGTAACAGGGGGTGTGATGCGCGGCTTTCATCACGCCCTCTGCGATGCTGGATCTCCTAGGTCTGAAGCCTCTGCCGGCCCAGGAGATTCCAGAAGCTGTGTGGCGGCATGTGTGGCGTGATGACGTCACGCCGCTTACACTGTTCACCAGCTCCCAGACCTGCCGCACGGAGAGGGAACATAGAGAGGAGAGTACTTTTTTTTAATTATTTTCATTAGCTACAGGGAACAACTTACTGGCTACAGGGTCATCCATCTGGCTGCAGGGGAAACTACCTGGCTACAGAGGGCATATTACCTGGCTACAGAGGGCTACTACCTGGCTGCAGGGGCAACTACCTTTCTACAGGGGGCATATTACCTGACTGCAGGGGCAAATACCTGGCTACAGGGGGCATATTACTACCTGGCTGTAGGGAACAACTTACTGGCTACATGGGACAACTATCTGGCTGCAGGGGGCATGGTACTACGGGGCTACAGGGGGCATATTACCTGGCTACAGGGGGCAACTACCTGGCTACATGAGCCTATATAACTACATAATAGGTAGCAATATTTCTACTTATTGGAAGGCCTATATAACTTGCCTTCTAAGAGGAGAGTTGCTGCTGCTGGATCAAAGTGTTATAAGATAAGTAGTCTAAGCGAGTATTCTGAGCGTGCGAGTGTGTCTGTTTTGTTTTAAGTGTCTTTTTGCTTAAGTGTGGGATTTAATATTGGGGACTTTAGATTTGGGCTCTTAGAAAGGGCAGTATATATACAGATGTTTCATATTTGTATCTGTATTTTCTTCTTTTTTTTTTGGTAACATCCCCATGAGTTCCATTTTTGACAATGCTGTCCAGTGAAACAACCTGTGCAATGTATGCCATCCTCGAGCAACAGTTCGAGGGGGCATACTGCTGTGCAAGATGTGTGCACACTGCACATTTAGAAGCCAGTATCCTGGATCTAAATGAGCAAGTGGCAACACTGAGCTCCATTGCCAACTTAGATGCTGGGGAGGGTGGTAGCATGGAGGTGCAGGAACATGAGGCAGCTAGCTGGGTAACAGTTAGAAAGAAGGGTAGAGGGAAGAGTGTTAGGGAGGCTAGTCCTGAACTGGCACGCCCCAACAAATTTTGCAAGATTGGGGAAATGAGGGGGATGTCGGCTCAGAAATAGCATTGCCTGCAGAAAGGGACACTACCCCTGTCTGCTCCAGTAAGATTGGGAATAGGAGTGAGGCAGACTAGACAGGTGCTTGTTTTTGGGGACTCCATTATGAGGGGCACAGACAGGGCAATCTGCCACAAAGACCGGAATCGTCGAACATTATGTTGTTTACCTGGGGCCCGGGTTCGACATATCGCGGATCGGGCTGACCGATTGTTGGGTGGGGCTGGTGAGAATCCAGCTGTCATGGTCCACATTGGCACCAATGACAAAGTTACAGGTAGGTGGAGTGTCCTAAAAAATTATTTCAGGGACTTAGGCAAAAAGCTAAAGGCAAGGACCTCCCGGGGTAATATTTTCAGAAATATTACCTTTTCCCACGGGCCACACCAGAGAGGCAGAGGGAGATTAGAGAGGTGAATAAGTGGCTAAAAAATTGGTGTGGGAAAGAGGGTTTTGGGGTTTTTGGAGAAATGGGCTTGACTTCGTCTGGCACAGGCTCTATGGTAGGGCGGGCTGCACCTAAATGGGGAGGGTGCAGCTGTATTGGGGGGACAAAATGGCTAGGAAGCTGGAGGAATATTTAAACTAGGGACTGGGGGGGAGGGAAACTACACATATAGTGTGCAAGATAGAGAAGATAGAGAGCTGGGAATTAGTAATAAATCAGGGGGTGGAGTGGAGGGAAGGGGTTTAGCAATAGTTAAAAAGAATAGGAAGAAAGGAATAAAAACTGGAAAATCTATAAATTGCATGTTGACCAATGCCAGGAGTCTGACCAACAAAATAAATGAACTAGAAGTATTAATTGCAGAAGAAAAATATGACATAGTGGGGATAACTGAGACGTGGCTGACGAGAGTTTACGACTGGGCGGTTAATTTGCAGGGTTTACAGTCTTTTTAGAATGACCGTGAACACGGAAGGGGGGAGGTTCTGTCAAAGTAAAATCCTGTCTGAAGCCAACACTGCGGGAAGATATGGGGTACAGGTAGTGGAAGGTGAATCATTATTGTTAAATATACAAGGGGTTTAGAACAGTAATTATAATACTAATAGAGTCTGCATAGGGCCCCCAAATATAACAGAACCCCTAGAAGATATGTCCTCAGGCAAATAGGTGAAGCCTAATCAGAATGAGGTTGTTATTTTTTGGCGACTTTAACTACCCAGGCATAAACTGGGAATCTGAAACCTGTAGCTCTCACAAAGGAAACAGGTTTTTGTCTATAACTAAAGATAATTACCTTTTCCAAATGGTGCAGGAACTGACTAGAGGAAAGGCCCTTCCAGACCTAATATTGACTAAAAGTCCTGACAGAGTAACAAAGGTTCAGGGTTTAAGGGCACCTAAGGGAAAAGACCATAATATAATAAACTTCCATTATCCATCAATAGAGCTTTTTTTGTCATGGAGCCACAAAAACACTGAATTTGAGGAAGGCTAATTTTACCCTGGCTTATGGGACTGTAATAAATAACGGGTATGTCCCAAAGGATTGGCGCATAGCAAATGTGGTGCCAATATTCAAAAAGGGGTCAAAAAGTGATCCTGGAAACTATAGGCCGGTAAACTTAACTTCTGTTGTGGGGAAAATGTTTTGAAGGTTTTTCTAAGAGATGCTATCCTAGAGTATCTCACTGAAAATAAATGTATAACGCCGTTCCAGCATGGGGTTTTTGAAGGATCGGTCCTGTCAGACTAATCTCATTTGCTTCTATGAGGGGGTTTTGTTCCAGACTGGATTGGTGTGAGGCACTGGATGTCAAAATATTTGGATTTTTCTAAAGCATTTGATACTGTTCCACATAAAAGGTTGGTAATAAAATGAGAAAGCTTGGACTGGGGGAAAATGTTGCAAGTTTGGGGAAGCAACTGGCTCACTGATAGAAAACAAAGGGGGGTAAATAACGGGGCATACTCAGAAATGGATCCCTGTTACTAGTGGGGGACCACAGGCTCAGTATTGGGCCCTAAACCTCTTTAAATATTTTCATAAATGATCTTACACAGGGATTGCACAGTATAATATCGATCTTTTCAGATGATACTAAGCTCTGTAAAGGAATCCACACAAAAGGAGGGTAATGTGTTATTACAAAGGGATCGGATAGTTGGAGGCCTGGGCAAGAAGTGGCAATGAGGTTTAATACTGATAAATGCAAGGTTATGCACAGGGGAGGAAAAATCCATTACATATTACATGTTAAAAGGAAAAACACTGTAAAAGTGACATGGAGAAGGACTTGGGAATCCTAGTGGCATAAACTTACCTGTAGCAGCCCGTGTCAGGCAGCAGCTGCCAAGGCTAATAAAGGGTCATGGGGTGTATTAAAAGGGGCATAGATGCACATGAATGGGAACATTATTCTCCCACTAAAACAAGTCACTGGTTAGACCACACAAAGGAAAATTGTGAACAGTTTTGGGCACCAAATGCACAGGAAAAAACATTGTAGAGCTTGAACAGGTACAAAGGGGGGGCAACAAAAAAATAATTAAAGGCCTGGGTGGACTGGCATATCCAGAAAGGGTTAGCAAGGTTAGGATTATTTAGTTTTGAAAAAAAGACGGCTTCGGGGGGGCATAATAAATATGTTTAAATATAATTTAAAGGGGCCCAAAATAGAGATCGCGCTAAAGAACTATTTAAAACCCAGGACTGTAAACTAGAACAAGGGGGCATCCTCTAACGTCTTGAGGAAAGAAAATTTCTACATAAACATAGAAACGGATTCTTTACTGTTAGAGCGGTGAGACTGTGGAACTCTCTGCCAGAGGAAATTGTTTATGGTGAATTCACTAACAATTTCAAGAGGGGGTTGGATGCATTCTGGAGGTGATAACATAACAAGTTATAGTGACTAGGATTCTGAAGAAGGGCTGGGTACATTTCTAGATGTAATATAACAAGTTATAGTGACTAAAGGGTTCTAGAGGGGGGTCGTTGATCCAGGGATTTATTCCGATTGCCAGATTGGGTCAGAAAGGAATTTTTTCCCTAACATGAGGTCAATTGGCTTCTACCTCATGGGGGTTTTTGCCTTCCTCTGGATCAACACTTTAACACTTTAGCAACACTTTAATAAATGGGCTGAACTGGATGGACGTATGTCTTTTTTCCGCTTGACAAACTATGTAACTATGTAACTACCTATCTACCTAATAATGGACCAAGATACCTACCTATTGGGTGACCTATAAGTTTACCTACCTAATGGGCACTATACACCTACCTAATTGAGGACTGCTTACCTAGTTTGAGGGTGTACCTACATACTGTTTTAGGGAATGTAATTACTTCCTATATTGGTTTACAAAACAAGACTAAAATTTAATATACAAGTGGGAGCACCATAGCCGTTTGGGAGCACTTTTACTGTTTGGGACACAAGGGGATAATTATTACCATTAGATGGGGAGTTTATACAGAGATAGGAATTGGTATGGAAGTGCTGATAAAGTGAGGAGTCTAAGATGTTTGTTTTGTAAATTCTACAGTGAAGAGTCGTGGCCGGGAGAAGAAGTGAAAGCAGTGTGGGACAGATGGAGAAGAAGAGAAAGAGAACAGCTCTTTGGAGACGTCTCCTGTAAGTCCCTGCATGTAACTTTACTTATCGCTTATATGTCTGCAGAGCGTGTGTACAATTGGTATTTAGCACTAGAGGAGTGTTATGAACAGCAGTGGTGGGCCCTTCTTTTCGCTTCCTAGACCCACCCTACATTTTGTATTTGCAATAAGCATATGAGTACAGTCAGGGAGCTGTTTACCTACAGGGGGCATATATACCTACAGGGGACACTTATACCTACCTATCTACAGGGGGCTGTATACCTACCTACTGTATCTACATACAGATGGCATATATAACTACCTAACTGCTGTATATTTACCTACAGAGGGGCAAAAATACCTATCTACCTACAGAGGGCGGATATACCTGTCATCTACAGGGGGCATTATACCCACTTATCTAGCTACAAGGTACATATATACCTATCTACCTAGAGAGGGCAATATATTTTTCCTGGTTGTCCTCAAAGGGCTAATTATAATAGCAATACTGTACACATGTAACAGTTAAGGAGAAGTTCCAATTACACAGTTCTTAAATTATGTTGGCCCTTCAAGGTACGCCGTGAGGCTGATGTGGCCCCCAGTGAAAATGAATTTGACACCCCTGGTTTAGCCCATGCCAGGACAACCCGTGACATGGCGGCTTCGAAAATCTGCCTAGAAGGGCAGATAGACATTCCAGCCTTAGTTACATTTATGATGTTACAATAGTGTTGATTGTGTATACTGCATTGTATCTTCAAATATGTTTATTGTTAAGAAAAAAGTATGATTGCATAGGCTATTGTGATGGTAGCTACAGGTCAGAGGTCAGGTTGGAATATGTAAAAGACCTGAAAATTTTACACCACACTTTTCCTCTCAGAGGCTGTTTTTGGCACTTGAAAGGGGAAAGAGGGGTAAAAAGGGTTAAAAAATCCCTATGTGCTAAAACATAAATTTATTTTTGTAACGATCACTGGTGTATGGATCCACTGGGCCACTGCAAATGGTGTTGTAAGCCACATCAGGGAACGTAATCTAAGGGGCCCTTGATTTTCATCAGAGCCCAAGGCGGGTTGGGCTTGCTACGTCAAGAGATCCTCAGATCGCTACCCCTGACAGAACTTGCTTGTAGTGTCAGCTGAGGTGTAGCGAGGTACAGAATCAAAAAGAAAAAACTTTATTTGGGCCCGGGGCAAAGGGGGATGGTTTAGGCAACCCACCCCATAATTTGGGCAGAGAAAGGGGCAGAGATCAAAATCCGGGAAGACAGGAAAATTGATGAAAGCTTTCCCCTAGTTTTTGGGGGACCCGAACTTTCCGGGAGGGGAAAATACAAACGAAAAAGATAACACTTGCCCCCTTAACCCCTTTTTCCGCCGGGGCCAGTTTTTTGGGCCCTCCCGACAGAGCCCTATTTTTTTAAATCTTCCCTTGCCTTTAATTTTAGAATAACTTTTTGACACTTTAATCTACCATTTGATTCAGAGATTTTTTTCCCCGTGACCATTGTTTATAAATAGTAAAAAATTTTGGGCCCAAAAAATGGAAACGTTTATTTGTTTAAAAATATCAAATTTTATGGGGGAAAAATGTGAAAAAAATTTCCCTTTTTTCAAACTTCAAAAATTTTTTCATGAAAGACGGGTTTTTAATTCCAACCCCAAAATAGTTTATAACTAGCTTAACCATTTGTCTGCTGTTTTTTGGGCCCATCATTTTTTTTAAAGTCTTTTTTTTTTTTTTACGACATTAGGGGGCTTTTTAAATTTTAGTAAAATTTTTAAAAATTTTCAAAAAAAATTTGGGCAATTACATTTTTTTTAGGGGCCAGCCCCTTTTCTAACGTGATTTTTGATTGACCTGTATGTTAGTTTCCCCCAAAAAAGGGAACCTCTTCAAGAAACTAAAACCCCTTTAAAGTATTAAAAACACTTTGGGAAAGGGTTTAAAAACCCATTAGGTGTTTCACAAAAAATTTAAAGAAAAAGTGGAATAAAATTTTAAAAAATTTTTCATTTTTTTTGCAGTTTTTCAATATTTAGCTTTTATTGACAAGAAAAAAGGGTAAAGGGTGCCCGGGAAAGAAAATTTTTATTAAATTTCCCCCGGTTTCTGCCTTTTTTCAGAGATACCCAAATATGGGGCCCCTAGTGTTTTTATTTGGCTAAAAAACCACAACCCCCAAAAAATAGGAGGAAACCTTACTGGCTCGGGGGCCCCTCTTTTTCATTAAAATTTTATTTAGGGGCCATTTCGGGTTTTGGGACACCCAAAGGTTTCCCAAATTGTAAAAAAATACCCCAAAAAAAAGCCCCATTTTGGGAAAAATTCCCCCCTTAAAGGAAAATTTTTATCCAGAGGTGTAGGGGATATATTCTCCCCCCCACGGGCTTTCACATATTTTTTTAGCTTTTCCGGCTCTGAAAAATAAAAAAATATATATTTTTTTTCCAAATTTAATCTCCCAATTTTAGCTGAAAAATTTTTAAAATTTTTTTAAAAGGGAAATTTTGGAAAAAAAAGCCCCCAAAATTGTGTTAAAAACCCCAAATTTCCCTTCCAAGTTGGGAAAATACCCTAAAAATTTTGGGGAAAAAAACTGCTTTTTTGGGCGCAGGCAGGGGGTAAAAAAGGGAGGGAGTGGTTTTTGGCTTTTGGCGCAAAAGATTTTTTGGGGGGGGCCAAAATGTGGGATCTCCAAAGCCCCCAAAAAGGGTAAAAAACAGGTAAAACCCTTTCCCCAAAATTTTTGGGCCCCCATTTTGGATTCAACCCCCCTCAGGGATCTAAACCAAAGGGTTGTAAATTTTTGCATTTTAAGGCGCACAGGGGGTTCCCGGGGTTTTTTTTTTTTTGAAATGGGGGCCAAATGGAAAGGGAGGGGGGGAAACCCATTTTTTCCCCCCCAAATTTGTTTTTGGGGCTTCTTTTTTACAGTATTCGCCAAACGGTTTTTAAAGGGTTGGGAATTAATTTTTAATTTAGGGGGGGTCGGTAAAAAATTAAAATAAAAAAATTTTTTAAAAATTTATTTTTTTATTTTTATTACTTTTAAACAATAAAAGCGATTTTTATAAAAAAGGGTTGCGTTTTTAATTGTCGTATTCTACAGCCATACCCTTTTTTAAATTTTTTTGTTTTGGGGAGCTGCTTGGGGCTTTTTTTTTTCGAATAAAGGTTGATGTTTTTTTTTTTGATCCCCATTCCCGGGGGGCATATATGCTTTGATCACTTTTTTTTAAGGGGTTTTTTTTTAAGAATTTTTTTTTTACAAAAAACAGAAAATCCCAAAGGTTTTTTTGGGGTTTTTTTTTTTTTTTTATTTTTAAAACAGGGGCCCTTTGTGGGGTATAAATGACATGTATTTTATCAGCAGGTTGATACGATTACAGCGATTCCACATTTGTATATTTGTTTAATGTTTTACTCTTTTACACAATAAAAAACCATTTAATTTTAAAAGGAAAACACGTTTTTTTGCATCAAACCGAAATCCCGAGCGCCAAAAAAATTCTTTTTTTTTTTTGGAGCTGTATAAAAGACTTTTTTTTTTCGGGTTTAGTTGCGTTTTTTTTTTGGTAATATTTTTTTTTGGGGGCAAGACTTTTTGATCCCCTTTTAAAAACTTTTTTTGGAAGGTTGGGTGAAGAAAATAATGCAAACCCCAGCCTTTTTTTTTTTTTATTTTTAATGTGTTCACCGTTTCAGTTTCCGTGGGCAAGTTAAATTTTCACTGGGGGGTTGAGTGGGTTACGGGGGATACCCAATTTTATGTATTTTTTTTATTTTTAAAGTACAATTTTTTTTTTAAAAAAAAAAGTTTTTTTTGTGTTTAAAAAAAATATTTATCACGCTAAACTTTAATACCAGAAAATTTTTAATTTTTTTCCCTATTAAAAGCTGTGTAAGGACTTTTTTTTTTTTCGGGGGGAACTGATGTTTTTAAATTTGGGATCACTTTGATGTTGGTTTTGAAGGGTTTTTTATTTCTTTTTTTCTCCATTTTATGTCTGGGATGAACAAAAAAGCTAATTTTTGTGCTGTTTTTTTTGGTTTTTTTTTTTTTCGGCGTTTACCGTACGGGGTTTTTAAAAATTTAAGATTTTTTAGGGGGGGGTTTTTCCCCATGCACGCGGCGAACCAAAAAATGGGGGACTTTTTTTATTTTTGATCTTTTTTTTGGGCGATTGGGTTTTTTGTAAAGGGGGAAAAAGGGGGGATGAAAGTGTTTTGTTTTTTATTTTTTTTTGTTTGTTTTTTTTCTTTTTTTTAAAAACTTTTTTTTAAATTTTTCATACTTTTTACACTTTTCCCCCCCGGGGGGAATTTCATTTAAAGAAAAAAAACCCTAGATCATTTTATTTCAATTGGGGTTTAGATTTAAAATTTTTAGTGTTTCCCCCCTCCAGGGGAACTGTTTTTCCCCCTCCCACAAATGCATTTGGGCCCGCGTGCGTCCAAACCAAACAACCCGGGTGCTTCAAAATTTGCGTCCGGGTGTCTGGGGAGGGTTCAAAAACCGGGGCTCAGCGCCCTTCACCCTTTGGGGCCGAGATCGGCGGGCACAGGGCTCACCCCCCCGCCCGCAGCCGATTCCCCGAAACCCCCCGATTCGCACATCGGGGGGGTTTTTTCCCCCGCGGCCCCCCGGCCCACTGGCCGTGGGGGATGCGGCATGATGCCCCGCGTAATTTAACCCCTGGTTTCATGCCCGGGGATCTTTCGCGCCCGCTTGTGAGGCGCAAAAACCGCTTTAGTAAATCATTCGGCAATTTGCGGGGAAACCCCTACCCCCGACATTCCCTAGGTACGACCCAAAAGTCGGTAAGGGGTTTTTAAAATTTTTCAGGCAAGATGTGTAGAGAAGTAGGAGCATAGAGAATAAAAATATTGGTTTGAAAGCACAAGTATGCCCTGACAACCCCTTGCAAAAATGGTAAGGCAAAAAGGGTGGTCCACAGGACCCCCCTTTAGGGGACCCCCCTTGGGGGCCCCCCCTCTTTCTTGGCTGAAATTTCAGAAGAAAAGGGCCCCCGGGCAAAAGGGTGTTTGGGTTTTTGTTCCCAGAACCTTTTTTCGGCCCCAAATTCCTTCCGTTAATGAAGTGGGGACTGCTTCTGCCCCAAAAAAAATTTTCCCTGACTAGAATCTCCTTTACCCAAAGATGTCATGGGTTTTTCTTCAGGATTGGGGGAAAATCCTTTTCCCAGAAACGGTTTTTAAAACACAAAAATTTAGGGGGGAAAAAATGGAAGGAGTTCAGGATGCATAGGGATGGAGGCAGGTGGACTTATAGGCTACAGGGCTGATGCATTAATAGGAAACCCCGGAACCCCAGGGACCCCTTTTAAATGGGGTCTTCAAGGGGTATGTACCCTTTGGGGATAGCCACACTTTTTTCAACCAAAAAGCCGGGAAAAGGGAATTGGGGGGAGAACTTCTTTTTTTGGGCTGCTTTTAACTTTTGCAAGAGTTTTCTCAAAAGTAAGGGGTTTTCTGGGCCCCTTGCAAAAATTTTTCCCGAAATTCCCCTATTTGGTCGCTGCAGAAAACATGGGGGGGTTTTTTCCCCAAAGAAACTCCCGAATTTTTCCAAAAAAGTTGGGGTTTTTTTCTGTCACAGGATTTTTTTCTATCCCCCCCGGGGGGGGGCCCATGTTTTGATTTTTCCCCAAAGATAACTGACCAAGAATGCCACCTTGGAACGTTCTGGGGGGAAAAATGGCTTGCCCGGGGTTTTTCAAAATAGTGCACTGCAAAGATGAAGCCTTTACAAAGGGCCCTTTGATTTTTTCCCCGGGCTTTTTTTAGCAAAGGGAGATGCAGTTTTTGGGGGTCAACCCGACTCCAAAAGGGAAACCCAAAAGGGAAAGGCGAGAAGCCCGCTGATGGGTTTCTGACCCGCAAAGGTTGGGACATCAGGGGGGAAAACATTGATTTTTTGCGTTGCTGGGGGTTTTGTTGAAAAAATGGTTTTTGGGCAAACCCCTGTCTATGGGCTTGAAAAAATTTTGGCATCATTTGGGGCAAAACCCCTGGCTTTAAACTAACTGTAAAAAATTTTTGGGCCCCCCCGGGGGAAAAACCCAAAGGTTAACCATGTCAGGAAGCAAAGTCTAATGGGCCCCTGATCTCCACCAGAGCCTGCTGCAAGGCGGGTCGGGCTCGCTGCGGCAAGAGACCCCCAGGTCGCTACCCCTGAAATGACTAGCTTGTGTTGGCGGTCTAGGTGTAGCGAGATACAGAATCATAAGACAAGCTCGTGGTTGGGGACAGGAAGGAAGGTAAGGGCAGGCAGCAGGCAGAACGGGGTCAAAGAATGGAGGCAGAGGTCAAGATACACAGCAAGACAGGAACACTAATGAATGCTTTCTCTCAGGCTTAGGGCACTCTAGATCTGGCAGGGAAGTGCAGAAAGTGTACCACCCACGCCCGTTAAGGACACTGCCAGAAGGGAACCATTGTGTGACATTCCTGAAACAGAGCAATTGTAGTCCACAGTCCACAATGTATGTTTGCCCTATAGATTCCTATGGTTCTGCTGTGTTATACTTGGATTACCTTATTCAAAGTATTCTGACGCCTACACTGATGGAGTCCAAAGACATGAATGAGGCTTTCCCCTGATTGTGAACTGGATAAGAAATTATTACCATAAGCAAAAACATTCTGACCAGGACTGTCATGCTGTCCAGTTTTGAATTAAACTGTTTTCAGAATAACTACCAACAGTTTGCATAACTTTATTCAAGTAACCATTATAATTGAGCCTCCTTTTGATTAAAGTTAAAAAAGGACCTGTGGTCATTCCTGATATGTCTGTTTTAGTAAATACTTGTGTTACCTGCAAAATATAAATTCTGGAGAATCCTCTAAGGGCATGTTCACACAGCGTTTTTGGATATGATTTTGATCTGTGTTGGATCCGAAAATCACATCCAAAAATGTAGCATCGATCGGATCCAACACGTATCCAACACGTTGTGGCTGGGAGAAGACGGCATTATGGTCTGGGCTGGATGGACAAGAGAAAGGAAAGTGAACGACATGCCATCAGAGGAAACATCTCCTGTGAGTCATTAAATGTAACTGCAGTGTAATCACTTATATGTCTGCAGAGCGCCTGCGTACAACTGGTATCTACCACTATCTGGTCACTGTATGGCGGAAATATATGACTGCAGAACCTGTGTACGCTGATACATACTGCTATCTGGTCACTGTATGGTGGTGATATATGTCTGCAGGACGCCTGTGTACACCTGATGTTGGTCACATTTGGTCATGGTCTGGCAGTATTTTTATCCTTAAGCAGTAATGTTATTGGGTATTGGTATTGTATGATTTTTTAAAAAATTTTTTAGTTACAATCATTCGTATGGTATTTACTCCATCTATATGTGTATTATTTGGTGACTGTTATTTATAAGGTACTAAACTATAGTGTTGAGCGATTGCGTTGGCTATCGAGATCGAGCGATAGTCGATAGTCGGCCGCTATCGATAAGGTTTTTCGATAGTGAGCATCGATTATGAGCGATTACCATTAAAGTCTATGGGAGAGCAACAACACCTTCTATTATTACACCCAAACAAGGCTGGAGAAGCTGAAATTAACATCCACAACAGTCAAATGGATACGTGCTACATCGTAGGCAACACACTTAGGTTATAAAAGTCACAGAAAAAAAGTCACAGACCATTCACTATCCCTGTCTTGTACCACAGCCTGCCTTAAACCTGCATCACCCACAAATTAAAAAGTGCCAGAAGGCAGTATGATTTGAACCATCATGTTACTTGAACTGGACATTGAATATCCCTGTCCTGGAACGCAGCATGAGCCCCAAACCTGCATGACCCCCAGATTTAAAAAGTGCCGCAAAAAAGGAGTCTTTCAACCACCATTTTAGTTGAACTGGACACTAACTATATCTGTCCTGTACCGCAGAATGACCATTAAACCTGTCTGACCCACAGTTTAAAAAGTGCCAGAAAAAGGAGTCTTTCAACCACCATTTTAGTTGAACTGGACATATACTGTCCCTGTCCTGGGCCACAGTATGACCATTAAACCTGTCTGACCCCCAGATTACAAAGTGCCGGAAAAAAGGAGTCTTTCAACCACCATTTTAGTTGAACTGGACATTGACTAGAACTGTCCTGTGCCACAGCATGACCCAGGGCCGGAGTTACAGTGGGTGCGGTGAGAGCCCAGGCTGGCGTCCGTCATCTTTTAACCACAAGGTTAAAATGCCCTGATGACGCAGCAACAAAAACTGTCGTGCTGAAGCAGAGTGCGGAAGCGGAAGTGTGAGAACTCCAGCCTTCCTCAGTACACAGTCAAGACCTGGGTAGCGCTTGCCCTCCGTTATGAGTGCGGACCAATTGAGCTTCACTTGGAAATACTGGTGGTTAACGCTCCTGTTACACCCAGGTGCCCTTTGCTTGGCATTCTTTTTCTCATTTTACTCACGTGCTGGAGGAAATTGTCTCTGTACTTTGTTCTCTGTCCGTGCTCCATACTCCATGTCCTCTGAATAACCTACATCTGGTCAAGTTTTCCTGTACCTCCTTGTACAATTCAGGGGAATTTTTTTACCAGCTATTTTGTACATGCAAGTTTTTTTAGTAGTTTAATTCTAGAAAACACATATGATGGAATCCCACCATGTCTTTGTTTCTCTTTTTTTCATTGTATTAAATGGGTTGTCTCAATACAGGATTGATAGCTATGTTAAAGATCTTGCAAAAAACAAGTCATTTTGCAATATGTGTCCATTATGTTTTCGTATGATACACGGTATTTTTTGCACCTTTCAATTCACCTGTGGTGAATATAGAATTGCTGTTTTAAGATTTACGTAGATGCTGCGTCAATGAACAATGCTGGGTGTGCAAAAGTCAAAAAAACACGTAACTGTTATGTTTTGATATAATAAACGGTATTTTTTGCACCTATCAATTCACCTGTGGTGAATATAGAATTGCTGTTTTAAGATTTACGTAGATGCTGTGTCAATGAACAATGCTGGGTGCGCAAAAGTCAAAAAAACACGTAACTGTTATGTTTTGGTATAATAAACGGTATTTTTTGCACCTTTCAATTCACCTGTGGTGAATATAGAATTGCTGTTTTAAGATTTACGTAGATGCTGCGTCAATGAACAATGCTGGGTGCGCAAATGTCAAAAAATACGTAACTGTTATGTTTTGGTATAGTAAACGATATTTTTTGCACCTTTCAATTCACCTGTGGTGAATATAGAATTGCTGTTTTAAAGATTTACGTAGATGCTGTGGTCAATGAACAATGCTGGGTGCGCAAAAGTCAAAAAAACACGTAATGTTATGTTTTGGTATAATAAACGGTATTTTTGCACCTTTCAATTCACCTGTGGTGAATATAGAATTGCTGTTTTAAGATTTACGTAGATGCTGAGTCAATGAACAATGCTGGGTGCGCAAAAGTCAAAAAAACACGTAACTGTGATGTTTTCGTACGATACACGGTATTTTTGGCAACAAACAACCTGTGCTGACTACAAGATTGCTGTATTGTAATTTAACTGCAAGGTGGATATATCAACAGTCACAGGTGTAATGGGTAAATTGAAAATGAACACCTATCTGAAATGTATTACTGATAATAAAAGTGGAGTTTTGCAGCTAACAAAGAGACCTTCAGTTACTAGAAATGATGTGTATCCAATATAAGTTCAGGCTGCCCAATATCCAGGAAATATTTCAATAGCAAATTGTTAATAATAAAGATATTCCACTACAATGTCTACACTAAGTCTTGGTGAACTTTATCCAGTGTTCTTTATAGATAGAGCTTGTCTGTGTTCGCCCGCGGGGCCCCCCCCCCCCGCTCCCGCCGCTGTGAATTTACAGCGGTAGATGCGGCTTTAAAATTCTCTAGCTAACTACATAAAATCTTCAAATCTCTAATCTAATAAATTGGAAGGATCACAGCTAATAGTAGAGGTTTCTCTGTGCAGAAATAGACTAATTTCGCTGAGCTGTTTGGCCACAGGCAGAGCGCAGGTCCTATCCCTATGAGACGCTGAGAGACACTGAGGCTGAAACAGGAAACGCTGTTCTATATAAAACGAGGTCATGTGATTTTTCCAGCCAATCGCAACCATACACATCCCAGTCATGACGTCGCACACACATCTCACCCTGCTCTATTCTGTAATCTGATTTGCTGGCCGCCAAAATTACAGGAAGCGCCGAAAAAGGCGCGATCTTAATAGATGATGCTCAGATTTTAACCTTAATTATCGCATGATCTGGAAATTCCGATCACCATAAAAACCTTGCCGATTTCAACTTTGTCGATAAAAATCGCTCAACACTACTAAACTATTATATATAGATGAGTGTTTTTAAAAAGCAAATTTGTCAGCTTTGATTTTCATTGTACAGTAACTACTGAGGTTATGGGCAGGATCTATGAGGAATACATGTAAAATTATTGACAGGAACATAGGTTTTTATCTCTGAAAAAATACATGTCGCAGTTCACAATGTGGAAAAATGCTGCGTAAACCCAGCCCTACAGAGCAAAATGTAAACAGAGTTTCTGGGCCCGGGTGTTTTAAGACCCTAGCAATATCAAAGAGAATCATTCTGTAACATTCCTCCCTGCAAATGTGTTTCAGTTCATCATTATTACCGGGATGCTTTAAACGCATAGTCCTCACAAGATCAGGTCATAGCATCTCAATAGGGTTAAGGTCTGGACTGAGACTTGGCCATTCCAAAACAGAAATCTCAGTCATTCTTTATTTGATTTATACAAATTGTATAATTGTCTTATTCTCTCACCCAACATCTCTTTAGATCGAGGTCATGGACTGCAATGATCCATGGTTTCCTAGCAGGACAAATAGTGGGTACGGAAAGTATTCAGACCCCTTTACATTTTTCACTCTTTCTTTCATTGCAGCCATTTGGTAAGATCAAAAAAAAATTTTTATGCTCATTTATGTACACACTGCATGCCATCTGGAAGGAAAAAAAAAACAGAAACATAGATATTTTTGCTAATTTATTAAACAACAAAAACTGAAATACCACATGGTCTTAAGTATTCAGACCCTTTGCTCAGTATTGAGTAGAAGCACCCTTTTGAGCTAATACAGCCATGAGTCTTCTTGGGAATGATGCAACAAGTTTTTCACACCTGGATTTGGGGATCCTCTGACATTCTTACTTAAAAAACACCACCTTTGTGGGCCCTGTTCACAGCTCAATAGCTGGACTAAACTGAGCCCAGGAGTAGGCATCTAGATAAAAAAGGGTCCTCTGACATTCTTCTTTGCAGATCCTCTCCAGTTCCCTCAGGTTGGATGGTGAACGTTGGTTGACAGCCATTTTCAAGTCTCTCCAGAGATGCTCAACTGGGTTTAATTCAGGGCTCTGGCTGGGCCAGTCAAGAATGGTACTGTAAACACATATACACTGGTAGTTCACTGCTAAGTATGCTTAATCAATACTGTGCACCTAGGGCTCCTCTTCACCCCCACACCAAATCTACATAAAAACAACTGCACAGTGTACCATTGCTTTGGAACCATTTCTCATTATTTATTCATATTCACAAACGTGGCATCCATATTATAAAAAAATACTTGCGTTCAGCCGCATAGTCTATGATTAAGCAACAATCCAAATTCCTTTAGAATACGACATATTATCTTCACATAGCACGTAAACGAGAGAAAGAAACCAGACAGGCGACCGGCAGCACAGGTGTGCGACGTTTCGAAGCAACATCCTGCCCCTTGAGAAAGAATAGTCACAGAGTTGTTATGAAGCCACTGCTTTCGGCCCATTCTGAGGTCCAGAGCAGTCTGGAAGAGGTTTTCATCCAGGATATCTCTGTACTTGGCCGTATTTATCTTTCCTTCAATTGCAACCAGTCGTCCTGTCTCTGCATCTGAAAAACATCCCCATAGCATGATGCTGCCACCACCATGTTTCATTGTTGGGATTGTATTGGGCAGGTGATGAGCAGTGCCTGGTTTTCTCCAAACATACCGCTTACAATTAGAAGCAAAAAGTTCAATCTTTATCTCATCAGACCAGAGAATCTTATTTCTCATAGTCTGGGAGTCCTTCATGTATTTTTTTTGCAAACTATATGCAGGCTTTCATATGTCTTGCACTGAGGAGCGGCTTCTGTCGGCACACTCTGCCCTAAAGCCCCGACTGGTGGAGGGCTGCAGTGATAGTTGACTTTGTGGAATTTTCTCCTTGGACAGTTCCTTAGACCTCATGATTCTCATGTGTTCTAACATGCACTTTGTCTTATATAGACAGGTGTGTGCCTTTCCTAATCAAGTCCAATCAGTTTAATTAAACACAGCTGGACTCCAATGAAGGAGTAGAACCATATCAAGGAGGATCAGAAGGAAATGGACAGCATGAGTTAAATATGAGAGTCAAAGCAAAGGGTCTGAATACTTATGACCATGTGATATTTCAGTTGTTCTTGTTTAATAAAATGTGCAAAAAAATAAACTTTTTGGGTCTTACCAAATGGCTGCAGTGAAAGTAAGAGTGAAAAATTTAAAGGGGTCTGAATATTTTCTGTACCCACTGTAATATTTACTTTTACTTCAAATATTTGCTTCACATGGGAAAAAGCACTACGGTACAATAGGAAGGAAGGCAATCCAGTGCAGGTGGTGTGATATTGTTGTTGTGCTGGAAAACCTTGGTTCTGGGCATTCCAGTAGCTGTTACTTTGAAATGTACCACGTACCTAAACATTGATCCAAACCAAGTACACCCCTTTATGGCAACAGAATTTCTCAGTGGTAGTGATCTTTGTCAGCAAAATAATGCCCGTGCCACTTTGTAAAAACTTGTTCACATACTAGTACAGTTTGATGAATATGACAAAGAGTTCAAGGTGTTGGTTTGACCCCCAAATAACTAAGCTTTCAATATAATTGAGAATCTGTGGGATGTTTTGTTTTTTTTCTTATGTCCAATTCATGGAGCCCCACCTCACACAGAATTTAAAGGATACCTATCATTTTATTTATTTATTTATTTATTATTAAATGCCATGCCATATGTTTGAGTTAGTGCTCCCTAAAACGCAACAGAAGGGTTTAAGAAATTGTTATGCCGATTAATCCGTTAAACCCTTGCTAACATTTGAAGTATAGTCATGTCATAATGATGGTAAAGGTGTATTGTAGTGGCCCAGGAGCTGAGCCTGCTGGGTGCTGGGAGTTAGTCTTAGCCATCATCTGTCTTCAACACCAGAAAATGTTGATCCTGCCTGCTAACTACTTCGATAACTAAGTAGCTATCTACTTATACAGAAGAGAGGAGCTCCATTCTGCCTCCAGATATGATTGCCGGTTGCCAATATGTTATCATGGCAGCCAGAGGCCCAACAGATCTGCCACCTTACTGCTTCTATTACATCCTACCTGAGGCAGGGTAAAATAGGAAACCCAAGATTGAACTCTATTCTGCAATATTTATATAACCGAATAACGTACAGAGAATTGTTCCTTTTAGTAGTTAAACAGACTAGGGGGACTTAAAATGCAAGTAAAAATAAACAAATAAATATAAAAAGTTTAAAACATACCTTTTAACCTATTTTAGACATTATATAGTACAGCAACTGGTACTATTAATGAGTAAAACTCACCCACTCAAAAAACAAGCCCTCAAATGGCTAGGTAGATAAAAAAATAAAAAGGTTATAGCTTGCATGGTGAGGAGGAAAAACCACATATGACATAAACATTATGTAGAGTGTACTCTGTTTGAGTTTTATTATGAAGAGCTTAGATAACATATAGCGCATAAATTGCTAAGTGGTTTTCCCTTTATTTACGTCATTTTTCCTATCGAAATTTTAAAAAAATGGGAGAATCTGATATATTCAGTAGAACTTTCCTGGTTGGAGTTGTTAGATTGAGAAAATTAGTTTTGCTGAGTAATTGATCTCACTGGAGATAGTTTAAGTTTCTCATTCAGAAGGTGATCAATTTTTTATTTAGCACAGAGCGGAGAAGTTATTTAGTTCCAGGGACACATGCTGATTTCAACTTGAATGGCGTTAATTTGCCATTCAAGAATCAGGCACTACTATTTATTATGATTTGAATGGAATCAAAGGTATAATGTAAGATATTTAAATATACAGTATCCTTCAAAAGTGAATACATCCCTCACATTTTTGTAAATATTGCATTATTTCTTTTCATGGGACAACACTGAAAATATGACGCTTTTATACAATATAAAGTAGTCAATGTACAGCTTGTATAGCAGTGTAAATTTGGTGTACCCTCAAAATAACTCAACACACAGCCATCAATGTGTAAACTGCTGCCAACAAATGTGAGTACACCCTAAATGAAAATGAACAAATTGTAACCAAAGCATCAATATTTTTTGTGACCACCATTATTTTCCAGCACCTCCTTAACTCTCTTGGGGATGTAGCTCACTAGAGATTCATAGGTTGCCACTGGAATCATTTTCCATTCCTCCATGACGACATCACAGGGCTTGGTGGATGATAGATACTAGCGCTCCTCCACCATCCGTTTGAGGATGCCCCACAGATGCTCAATAGGTTTTAGGTCTGGAGACATGCTTGGCCAGTCCAGCACATTTACCTCCTCTTTGTTTAGCAAGACAGTGGTTGTCTTGGATGTGTATTTAGGGTCATTATCATGTTGGAATACAGCCCTGCGGCCCAGTTTCAAAGGGAGGGGCTCATGCTCTGCTTCAGTATGTCACAGTACATGTTGGCATTCGTGGTTCCGTCAATGAACTATAGCTTCGCACAGCAGGCAGCAGTCATGCAGCTCCAAAACATGACACTCCCACCACCATGCTTGACTGTAGGCAAGATATATATGTCTTTGTACTCCTTACCTGGCTGCCGCCACACAGGCTTAACACAATGTGAACCAAATACGTTTTTTTTCGGTCTCATCAGACACAGGACATGGTTCCAGTAATCCATGTCCTTAGTCTGCTTGTATTTAGCAAACTGTTTGCAGGCTTTCTTGTGTATCATCTTTAGAAGAGATGGTCTAAGCACTGACAGACTGACTACTTTAACCCCTTTAACCTCTGCAGTAATGTTAGCTACACTCAAAATTATATTGTAAAAAGACAATCTCTGAATATGATGCTGAGCATGTGCACTCATCTTCTTTGGTTGACCATGCCGAGGCTTGTTCTGAGTGGAACCTGTCTTATTAAACCACTGTATGGTCTCACCCACCAGGCTCCAACTCAATTTCAGGGTGTTGGAAATCTTATTATAGTCTAAGTCAGCGGTCCCCAACCTTTTTTCTACCAGGGACCGGTTTTATACCAGCCAATTTTTCCACGGCCCGGTGGGGGCGTGGTTATTAGGGGCGTGGTTATTATGGGCGGGGTTATGGACGGGGTTGGATGTTTAGTTTCACACACAAAAGAATCCCCCCCCCCCCAATAAAGTGTATACTGTGTCATTTGTAGGTATAGTATGGGGTTACCAGTATTCTATAACTGCAGACTGATTGTCAGCTCTGTGGGTCAGTATTATATTAATGCTGATCCACAGAGCTGAAAGTCAGTCTGCAGTAATATTGATCAGCATTCTACATGTATATAATATACATATGTAATTAGCTCTGTCATTATAGAGATATATGTCCCCTGTAGTAATGATATATGCCCCCTTAGTGATATGCCCCCTTAGTAATATGCCCCTTAGTAATATGCCCCTTAGTAATATGCCCCCTTAGTAATATGCCCCTTTAGTAATATGCCCACTTAGTAATATGCCCCTTAGTAATATGCCCCTTAGTAATATGCCCCCTTAGTAATATGCCCCTTAGTAATATGCCCCTTAGTAATATGCCCATTAGTAATATGCCCCCTTAGTAATATGCCCCCTTAGTAATATGCCCCTTAGTAATATGCCCCCTTAGTAATATGCCCCCTTAGTAATATGCCCCTTAGTAATATGCCCCTTTAGTAATATGCCCCTTAGTAATATGCCCCCTTAGTAATATGCCCCCTTAGTAATATGCCCCCTTAGTAATATGCCCCTTAGTAATATGTCCCTCCAGTATTGGATAAATACACACCCTCTTGTAGTGGCCAGGTTTAAAAAAAAAAGAGAGAGAACGTTACTCACCATTTCCCGATCCTTGCAGAGCTCCTCCTCCCAGAGTCCGACGAGACCCAGCGGTGCAGGGGGTGTGACGACACTGCTGCATCACACTCCCTGCGCCGCTGATCACTGTAGGTGCGGAGCTCAGTGAGCGCCCCATCTACAATAATAGGGAAAGCAGGGACGGTAATGCAATGGCCCTTCTTTCTCTCTAGTGATGCAGCCGCACGATGTGTGCAGCTGCTATCTCTGCACAGCCAGATTACAGTGGCCGTGCAGAGCAGATGCCGACCACCTGGACTGAAGCATCATGTGTCGCCATGGCCGCGGACCGGCAGGGGATGTGTTAAGGCCCGGTGCCAGTTGGGGACTCCTGGTCTAAGTAATCTTTATGTAGAGCAACAATTCTTTTTCTCAGATCCTCAGACAGTTCTTTGCCATGTTGAATTTTCAGTGACCAGTATGAGAGCGTGTGAGAGCGATAACCTCAAATTTAACACAACTGCTCCCCATTAACACCTGAGATATTGTAACACTAACAAGTCATATGACAATATGGAGGGAAAATCCCAAATTGGGAACAATTTGTCCATTTTCACTTAGGAGTGCACTCATTTTTATTGCCAGTGGTTTATACATTGATGACTGTGTGTTGAATTAATGTTAGGGCACATTAAACATTGACTACCTTACATTGTATCAAAGTGACATATCTTCAGTGTTGTCCCCTGAAAAAATATAATACAATATTCACAAAAATGAGGGTTGTACTCACTTTTTTCTTGCTTTGTTGTTTCTGCACCCCTCATAAAGGCTATAGCTGTTCATTATTTATATTCTCTTCCATTATTTCTTGACACCAGAGTGTCCCTCCATCATGAGGCAGCGTATTGATGGCATAATCCAACACTGATGTGACCTGATGAATAGTGTTGAGCGATTACGTTGACCATCGACATCGGCCCGGGGGTCGATAGTGACCACATGCGACAAGATAGTCGATAGTGAGCAGTCGATTATGAGCGATGACCTTTAAAGTCTATGGGAGAGCAACAACACCTTCATTCTTACACCCAAACAGGGCTGGAGAAGCTGGAATTAACATCCACAACAGTCAAATGGATACGTGCTACATCTTAGGCAACACACTTAGGTTATAAAAGCCAAAGAAAAAAAAACACACAAAATTCACTATCCCTGTCTTGTAAACCACAGCATGACCCTTAAACCTGCATCACCCACAAATTAAAAAGTGCCAGAAGGCATATGATTTGAACCCTCATCTTACTGAACTGACATTGAATATCCCTGTCCTGGAACGCAGCATGACCCAAACCTGCATGACCCCCAGATTTTAAAAGTGCCGGAAAAGGAGTCTTTCAACCACCATTTTACTTGAACTGGACATTGACTATACCTGTCCTGGGCGACAGCATGATCCCCAAACCTGCATGACCCCCAGAATTAAAAAGTGCTGCAAAAAGGAGTCTTTTAACCACCCTTTTAGTTGTACTGGACTTTGACTTTATCTGTCCTGTACCGCAGTATGACCATTAAACCTGTCTGACCCACAGATTCAAAAGTGCCGTGAAAAGGAGTCTTTCAACCACCATTTTAGTTTCACTGGACATTGACTATACCTGTCCTGGACCACAGCATGAGCCCCAAACCTGCATGACCCCCAGATTAAAAAGTGCCGGAATAAGAAGTCTTTCAACCACCATTTTAGTTTTAACGGACATTGACTATATCTGTCCTGTACCCCAGAATGACCATTAAACCTGTCCCGACCCACAGATTCAAAAGTGCCGGGAAAAGGAGTTTTTTCAACCCCCATTTTAGTTTCACTGGACATATACTGTCCCTGTCCTGGGTAGCGCTTGCCCCTCCGTATGAGTGCGGATCAATCGAGCTTCACTTGGAAATACTGGTGGTTAACGCTCCTGTTATACCCAGGTGCCCTTTTTTTTTGGCATTCTTTTTCTTATTTTACTCAACGTGCTGGAGGAAATTGTCTCTGTACTTTGTTCTCTGTCCGTGCTCCATATCCATGTCCTCTGAATAACCTACATCTGGTCAAGTTTCCTGACCTCCTTGAACAATTTCAGAGGAATTTTTTTACCAGCTATTTTCTACATGAAAGTTTTTAGTATTTAATTCTAGAAAACACATTTTAAAATAGGATGGAATCCCACCATGTCTTTGTTTCCCCTTTTTTTAATTTGTATTAAATGGGTTGTCTCAATACAGGATTGCTAGCTATGTTAAAGATCTTTCAAAAACAAGTCATTTTGCAATATGTGTCCATTAACAGTGTCCTACCTATTCCTGTTTCTGACAGCACCATCACCCTTGAGCCACTCTTGACAATTGTGAAGAACAAATGTCTGTTAGAAACCACATTTTTTACAATAGACCTGTATCTAGCTGCATTTCACAGCAAAATGCCCCCAAAAATTTAAAACATGACAATTGTGCTGGATGCAAAGGGTTTCATTAAACCCCTGAAGGACAGATTGGCGACGCTGTTCGTTTACTGAGATTCACAGGACCCTGACCCAGCGATGACAGGCCTGACGGGCCTGCAACTGACGATCCGCTGGCATGCGTGTTGTCCCCCAGCACTGGAAGGAGCACCTTCTCTCGTACCTCTACCTCCAAGTCCTACCCCCCTCTTTGCTCGCTTACCACCTGAATTTCGCTCCATGTTCAGAAATAAAAAAATTTGAGAAGGTATGGAAGAGTTTTGGAAAGTTTCTTATTAAAAGACGGCAAATCACAGCTATTCTCAAATCCCTCAAATCAAAACAAAAATTGCTGGATTCAAATATAACTGCAAAGTAGTTATATCAACAAAGCGGGCCTGCGCCAAAGTGAAAAAACACGTACCTGAAATGTATTCGGATAATACAAGGTATTTTTGGCACCTATCATTTCACCTGTGGTGACTATAAAATTGCTGTATTCCCAAAATTTAACTGCAATGTAATCTATCAACAAAGCTGGCCTGCGCCAAAAGGAAAAAACACGTATCTGAAATGTATTCGGATAATAAAAGGTATTTTTGGCACCTATCAATTCACCTGTGGTGACTACAAAATTGCTGGATTCAAATTTAACTGCAAAGTAGATCTATCAACAAAGGTGGCCTGCGCCAAAGGGCAAAAACACCTATCTGAAATGTATTCGGATAATACAAGGTATTTTTGGCACCTATCAATTCACCTGTGGTGACTAAAAAATTGCTGTATTCAAATTTAACTGCAAAGTAGATCTATCAACAAAGCTGGCCTGCGCCAAAGTGAAAAAAACACCTATCTGAAATGTATTGGGATAATAAAAGGGATATGAGGCACCTATCAATTCACCTGTGGTGACAAATAAAATTGCTGTATTCAAATTAACTGCAAAGTAGATCTTATCAACAAAGCTGGCCTGCGCCAAAGTGAAAAACACATATCTGAAATGTATTCGGATAATAAAAAGGTTTTTTGGCACCTATCATTTCACCTGTGGTGACTACAAAATTGCTGGATTCAAATTTAACTGTAAAGTAGATCTATCAACAAAGCTGGCCTGCGCCAAAGTGAAAAAACACGTATCTGAAATGTATTCGGATAATACAAGGTATTTTTGGCACCTATAAATTTCACCTGTGGTGACTAAAAAATTTGCTGTATTCAAATTTAAGTGCAAGCTGCCTCAATGAACAAAGCTGTAGTGCGCCAAAGTCAAAAAACACCTATCTGTTATGTATTCGTATAATACAAGATATTTTTGGCACCTTTCAATTCACCTGTGGTGACTATAAAATTGCTGTATTCAGATTTAAGTGCAAGCTGCCTCAATGAACAAAGCTGTAGTGCGCCAAAGTCAAAAAACAGGTATCTGTTATGTTTTCGTAAAATACAAGATATTTTTTGGCACCTTTAAATTTCACCTGTGGTGACTATAAAATTGCTGGATTCAAATTTAAGTGTAAGCTGCCCAATGAACAAAGCTGTAGTGCGCCAAAGTAAAAAAACACGTACTGTTATGTATTCGTATAAAAACAAGATATTTTTGGCACCTTTCAATTCACCTGTGGGACAAATAAAATTCTGTATTCAGATTTAAGTGCAAGCTGCCTCAATGAACAAAGCTGTATGGCGCCAAAGTCAAAAACACGTATCTGTTATTATTCGTATAATACAAGATATTTTGGCACCTTTCAATTCACCTGTGGTGGTTAAAAAATTGCGAAATTCAGTTTTAAGTGCAAGCTGCCTCAATGAACAAAGCGGTATTGCGCCAAAGTCAAAAAACACGTATCTGGTATGTATTCGGATAATACAAGGTGTTTTTGGTACCTTTCAATTGACCTGTGGTGATTATAAAATTGGTGTTTTCAGATTTAAGGGCAAGCTGCCTCAATGAACACAGCTGTAGTGCGCCAAAGTCAAAAAACACGTATCTGTTATGTATTCGTATAATACAAGATTTTTTTGGGCACCTTTCAATTCACCTGTGGTGACTATAAAATTGCTGGATTAAAATTTTAAAGTGCAAGGTGGATATATCAACAAAGGTGGAAATGGGCAAAATTGAAAATGAACACCTATCTGAAATATATACTGATTAATAAAAGTGGAGTTTTGCACCTAACAAAGAGACCTGCAGTTACTAAAAAGATGTGTACCCTTTAATATAATTCAGGCTGCCCAATATCCGGGAAAATATTCAATAGGAAACTGTTAATAATAAGCTATTGCAGTGCAATGTCTACACTAAGTCTTGGTGAACTTTATCCAGTAAATTTTTTATAGAGCTTGTCTGTGTTCGCCCGCGGGGGCCCCCCCTCCGCTCATCCCCGTGACTTTATAGCGGTAGATGCTCCTTTAAAATTTTCCTACCTAACTACATAAATCTTCCAATCTCTAATCTAACTAAATTGTAAGGATCACAGCTAATAGTAGAGGTTTCTCTGTGAAGAAATAGAATAATTCGCTGAGCTTTTTGGACACAACAAGCGCACATCCTTCTGCTCTGAGACGTTGAGGACACTGAGGCTGAACAGGGAAAAGCTGTTCTATGTAAAACGAGGTCATGTATTTTTCCAGCCAATCGCAACCATACACATCCCAGTCATGACGTCGCACACACATCTCACCCTGCTCTATTCTGTAAGCTGATTTGCTGGCCGCCAAAATGACAGGAAGCGCCGAAAATGGCGCGATCTTAATAGATGAAAGCACAGATTTAACCTAAATTATCGCATGATCTAAAAATTTCAATCAACATAAAAACTGTGCCGATTTCAACTTTGTCGATAATAATCGCTCAACACTACTGATGAACCCTAGTGCTGTGAAAGAAAAAGGGAGACAAGCATCACGAAGAGGTTGGAAGTGAAAGTGACATATTATTACTTTAAGTCACCATTTGAGATTGACTTTTGTAGTTGAAGTCCCTAATAACTTTCTAGGTAAAACCACAGAGAGGTGGGGCTGCTGTTTTCATGGTGATCTCCCAATCTGTGGCAGGGAAAGGGTACGTGTAAATGTGTAATTCCATTTTACTATTACCAACCCTCCCGTTTTTAATTATTTTGTTCATGCAGTGAAAACATCTGCAAAGAGAAATTACATAGAAGTCTACAGGAATACTACTCATGAGTATATCATTTTATACTGCATTCTGAATGGTGTGATACTATACTTCCTGCTGCACTGTATCACTGTTATCTCTGGATATTCTTCTAGGTGGAAAGATATACTGTAGCTCTATGTTGGACACTAAGGGCGACCTGTATGAACAGGGTTATGCCAGTTATCTGGCGTCAAAAAACTCTAGTAGACCAGTCCTGTAGATGTATGAACAGTTGCACTCCAAACTTTGATACGATAAGTGCCTGTGCAACACTTTTTAATGCGGCAAAGATTTGGCGCATTCTGGGGCGGGTTGCACCACTTGTGGAATTAGAAATATTTATGATTCTTTGATACCAAACGTAGGCACATAATAGTTATAATACATACATATTCCAATAACAGTGGCACACTATAACCTGACGCACTATCAAAGGGGACATAGGAATTTTGAAAAAAGCATTTCTGCTATCTAGGATACTGTATATGAAAAAATTTGAGATTCTCAGTTCACATTTTTGATCAAAACTGTTTAAACCACCTCCGAACTTCAACGGGATCTCAAGGCAGGTGGTCCTACACTATTGATTCCTACATTATTGATACCTCTCGTTTGGGTCCAATTCAGACCTCCAAAATCCAGTGAATGAAGGAACCAGCTTACAAGTTAGACTGCACTGATTAAAAAGCCATGTCAAGGTGGGTGGAGTGCAAAAAAACAAAATGGAGGCAGCCACTCCTCCAAACTCAAACCAAAAGCAATATATGATTATGCACATCCAAAAAAAACATTTTTGAAAAAAATGAACATAGGTGCAACACTGGTGCGGCTGTTGTATACATACATACATATTCCAATTCAGTAGAATTTTTTAATTAAATACCAGAAATCCAGCAGGTCTCAACATTAGGCAAGATATTTCATATCATTATTGAATTATACATTTTTCTTTTTCATATCACCATAGGAGACTATATAAGTGTTTTTCTCATATTAATGTTTTTCATTCAAATGTTTTTTTACATGTTTTATAAAGATTTCATCACTTAATGATGTAGAAGGAGCATGGTCATGTGATCTGATTGCTCCTAGATTTAAACACGACATCTTCATTGTTTCACTAGCTACGATTAAGGAAGTTCGCTTCCGAAACGCGTCAGCGTCCTAGTCATCTTGGTCCACCAGTCGCATGCACAGTGCTCCTCCATGCTTGGGTAACTTTGGACATATTTTCAGTACATGAATAATCTTTTTTAATTTGTCTATTAATAAAGTCTAGTATTTTTTAATATCTGCAACATTGGACATGTAGCGGACATTTTTTCTTTCTATTTCATTGTTTTTTTCTTGTTACAAATCATTTTATTCCCATAAGTTATGTACCTCTGACAGTGGGCACTTGTCAGATGTTTTTAAAGATCTCCCATTGATTATTTGTTCTTTTACTTTTAAAGACCTTGTCCCACTCAATGCGGTTTAGGGCCTCCCTGCATAGATTAAAAGTAGCCATCCTGAAACTCAATGTTTTTGTGGCTCCTTAACAAAATACTCTATTGGAAGATAATTGGAAATGTATTATATTGTGGTCACTATATCCTAGGTGCCCCCCAATCTGAACCTTTGTTCGTCTGTCAGGTCTGTTAGTCAATATTAAATGGGTTTTCTCACTGCAGGCTTTTGCAGGCATATGAGCTGTTTTTCTGTCTTAAAAAAGGTGGGTCTCTCCTCCCAGAAGGCGTGTCTTCCTTCACTAAAGAGTGGTGAAATCTCGCCCCCTCCCTGTTCCTGCTCCCCAGTCCTCTTCTTCATTCTGAGAGATCAGTGGCAGGGAGTGGATGTCCCAGCTTTCCAGACCTCCTGTAATGGTCAGTTCTCATGCCTGTGTGTCACCTCTCTCCCAGACTCCACAAACAATCCTTGTAACTAGAACACCTGTATTGGTGTAAACAGTTATAAATACAGCCTGAAATGATTAAACAAATGTGAAAAATGCAAACTGCAAGCAGAGTGTGTTATATGGATGGGCGGAGTGAATCTGGCAGCTAAAGAGGCTCAGTAATTGCCCAGATCCTTCACACAGAGCTATCACTGGAAGAGAAGCAGAGAGGAGCACAGGCAGCCTCACATAATTCAGGGGGGAGTGAGAGGAAGACAATGAGATTGCTCAGGCAGCCTGTTTCACACAACTCTGGGGAAAGTGAGCACAGAGAGTGCAAGACAGTCAATCACAGCACAGGGGGAATGTCCTGACCAGAGATTGAACCAGATTCAGACAGCCAATCATAGCAAAGGGGGCCTGTCCCAACCCCAGGCTGCATAATTAACTCTAGACACACACAGATTAGGTAATAGCTGGTATACTAAATTATTTGGGTACTACAAACCAATTGAAAAAGTGCTTATTTTTACTGTCCTCATCATAACAGATATGATCTATGTAGTGAGAAAACCCCTTTATAAAGAACCTATCACATAGATTATGCCCCCCTTGCTGAGGATAGCACAAGCTAGTGAAAGACATGCTGTTTCCAGCGCTGTGTCCCTTAGTTTTCGAGTATTTAACGCTCAAATCTGGCAGTTTTCAGCCAGAAGAGAACCCAGCTTATTCATGAGCAGGTGATAGCCCCATCCACGCAAGGCTAGCCCTACCCACCCAGCAGTTATTCCCATGTTTCTACCTATTCAAAGTAATAGGTTAATAAAGTTGTGAGGTGGGTGGGGCTAGCTTCAGGTGGGCGGGTCATGAAAACAACTGACTCTTCTCATGACTCGCTGGCTGAAAATTGCAGATTTGAGAATTCAATTCTCTGAAACTGTTGGATCTTACAGAATAAGGGACCCAGTGCTGCAAACAGCATGCCTGTGACTAGCTTGTGCTGTCCTCAGCAAGGGGGGGGGAGGGGGGGCATAATCTATGTGACAGGTTCTCTTTAATTCCAGAAGGGCCTTTCTTCTAGTCCAGAGTTTCTCAACTCCAGTCCTCCAGACCCACCAACAGGTCATGTTTTCAGGATCTCTCACAGAATGCACTGACAATTACACTCACCGGCCACTTTATTAGGTACACCTATCCAACTGCTCGTTAACACTTAATTTCTAATCAGTCAATCACATGGCGGCAACTCAATGCATTTAGGCATGTAGACATGGTCAAGACAATCTCCTGCAGTTCAAACCGAGCATCAGTATGGGAAGAAAGGTGATTTGAGTGCCTTTGAACGTGGCATGGTTGTTGGTGCCAGAAGGGCTGGTCTGAGTATTTCAGAAACTGCTGATCTCCTGGGATTTTCACGCACAACCATCTCTAGGGTTTACAGAGAATGGTCCGAAAAAGAAAAAACATCCAGTGAGCGGCAGTCCTGTGGGCGGAAAAGCCTTGTTGATGCCAGAGGTCAAAGGAGAATGGGCAGACTGGTTCGAGCTGATAGAAAGACAACAGTGACTCAAATAGCCACCCGTTACAACCAAGGTAGGCAGAAGAGCATCTCTGAACGCACAGTACGGCGAACTTTGAGGCAGATGGGCTACAGCAGCAGAAGACCACACGGGGTGCCACTCCTTTCAGCTAAGAACAGGAAACTGAGGCTCCAATTTGCCCAAGCTCATCAAAATTGGACAGTAGAAGATTGGAAAAACGTTGCCTGGTCTGATGAGTCTCGATTTCTGCTGCGACATCCGGATGGTAGGGTCAGAATTTGGCGTCAACAACATGAAAGCATGGATCCATCCTGCCTTGTATCAACGGTTCAGGCTGGTGGTGGTGGTGTCATGGTGTGGGGAATATTTTCTTGGCACTCTTTGGGCCCCTTGGTACCAATTGAGCATCGTTGCAACACCTTGTGGAATCTATGCCACGAAGAATTGAGGCAGTTCTGAAGGCAAATGGGGGTCCAACCCGTTACTAGCATGGTGTACCTAATAAAGTGGCCGGTGAGTGTATATCACCTGTGCAGAATGCACTGACAATAACTATATCACCTGTGCAATGCTGAGGAAAGCCAGAAAACATGACCTGTTGGTGGGTTATGAGGACTGGAGTTGAGAAACACTGCTCTAGTCAGCTTCTGCACCAGTTGGGAAATGTATCTTTAGTTATTGACAAAAACCTGTTTCCTTTATGAGAGCTACAGGTTTCAGTATCCCTATTTATGTCTGAGTAATTTCTGAGTAGTTGAAGTCACCCATAATAATAACCTCCTTATGATTAGCTGCCTCATATGTTTGTCTGAGGAGTACATCTTCCATGGGTTCTGTTATATTTGGTGACCCTTAATAGAATTGTATTACTGTTATTTACCCCAAGTATATCTAACCATAATGACTCCACATTCTCATTTCCTGTATCTATATCTTTTTGTGGAGTTGGCTTCAGACAGGATTTTTTATAAAGACATACATGATTTTTACAAGCTCTTCTAAGTAAATTATAACCCTGTAAGTAAACCATCCAGTCATAGATCTCATCCAGCCATGTCTCAATTATCCCCACTATGGGAAGATCTCTCCTTAGGGAGGCCCATATGGGGTGCGGGGAGATTAAAAAAATTCCCTTTTTTTGCACCCCCTGAAGCATTCTGAAAATCCAAGGATTATGGGAAAAAGGAAGGAGGGAGAGGCCCCTATTTTTTGCCCTTTTTTGGGAAAACGAAAAACCAAAATCCTCAAAATTTTTTTTCCCCTTTCAAAAACCACCTGGTCTTTGGAAAAAGGGCCCAAGAAAAGGGGAGATTTAAACCCCAAAGGCCCTTTGCTTCCTCACCCCCGTTTTTAAAAACCAAAGCCCCATTTTTCGGGGTTTTGCCCCAATCATCAGTTACAGAGGGGGGTTTGCGATCCCTGGCTTGCGGGGGGAGTGGGGGGCAATGAGTAGCTCAAAAAGGGAAGATCTCTCCTTAGGAAAAAAACCCACCTTTATAGGCATGTGGAGATTCGGAAATTGCTTTTTTGCACTCCATGAAGCTTCAGCTTTATCACAAGCCATTATGGAAAGGAATGAGAAGCTTTTAGTCCCCTTTGGGTTAGATGTAAAAAAATTCCTCATTTGCTTTTGCCCCACTGGTTTCTTTGGAAAGCAAAGGCCCAAAGATCCAGTGGGCCCAAAGAAAAATTGGGATTTGTAAATCCTTAAAGGGCCCCTAGAGCTTCTCAGCTCCCTTTTCCCATAATGCTTGTGTTATCCCCCTAGGGTCTATTTTTTTTCAGCAAAAAAATAATTCTAGTTCATTTTTTTTTGCTGGTGGGGCCCCCGGGGCTTTGGTCAGCTTTAAAATTTAGGGGTTTTTTTGGTTTTGGAATTTTTAAAACCTTGTCCTCTTAACTATAAATACACCCTCTCTTCCCACTCACCACCTTAAATTTTTTATAATTCCCTGCTCTCTAGCTTCACTATCTTGCACGCTATATGTGTAGTTGTAACCTCCTCCCATACACCCTAGTCCCTAGTTTAAATACTCCTCCATCTTTCTGCCCATTTTTTTACCCAATACCTGCACCCTCCACATTTTGGTTGCGCCCCTCCTGGCATAGTGTCTGTTTGCCCAAAACAGAAGCATTTAAATTCTTTAAAAACCAAATTTCCCCCTTTCCTACACCCAATTTTTTAGCCCATTTTTCACCTCTCTAATCTCTCGCTGCCTCTCTGGTGTGATCCGTGGTACAGGTAGAATTTCTGAAAATACTACGTTGGAGGTCCTTGCCTTGAGCTTTTGGCCTAAGTACCTGAAATCATTTTTAAGGACACTCCACCTACCTCTAACTTTGTCATTTGTGCCAATATGCAACATGTCATGCAGTTTTAAGCCTTTTTTTCGCCCATATTGTTCTATAGTGCTGTAGCAAACCACTCCTTAAGGATACAGCATATTTTAAAGTAGGTTTATTTTTTTTTGGCAGTGATTACTATTCTACATGTTGGACATAACTTGACAATATATTTATTTACTTGCTGTGATTTCTCTATATTTATTGTGAAAAGGCACAAGGTTCAGTAGCTGAGATTCTATATGTTTCACAGAGGTGCCTGACTTCAGTGACATAAGCAGGTAGTCTTCAGTAGTCTTAGGTTACTGACACTTTGTAAATGTTAGTGACCAAAAGTTTGGACACACCTTCTCATTTCAAGAGTTTTCTGTATTTTCAGGAATATAAAAATTGTATATTCACACTGAAGGCATCACAACTATGAATTAACATATGCTGAATTATATACTTAACAAAAAAGTGTGAAACAACTTAAAATATGTCTTATATTCTAGGTTCTTCAAAGTAGCCACCTTTTGCTTTGCACACTCTTGGCATTCTCTTGATGAGCTTCAAGAGGTAGTCACCTGAAATGGTCTTCCAACAGTCTTGAAGGAGTTCCCAGAGATGCTTAGCACTTGTTGGTCCTTTAGCCTTTACTCTGCGGTTCAGCTCACCCCAAACCATCTCGATTGAGTTCAGGTCTGGTGACTGTGGAGGCCAGGCCATCTGGCGTAGCACCCCATCACTCTCCTTCTTGGTCAAATAGCCCTTACACAGTCTGGAGGTGTTTGGGGTCATTGTCCTGTTGAAAAATAAATGATGGTCCAACTAAACGCAAACCGGATGGAATAGCATGCCGCAAGTTCAGTATTCCTTCATTTTTTAATAAATCCCCAACAGTGTCACAAGCAAAGCATGCCCACACCATCACACCTCCTCCTCCATGCTTCACGGTGGGAACCAGGCATGTAGAGTCCATTCGTTCACCTTTTCTGCATCGCACAAAGACACAGTGGTTGGAACCAAAGATCTCAAATTTGGACTCATCAGACCAAAACACAGATTTCCACTGGTCTAATGTCCATTCCTTGTGTTCTTTAGCTCAAACAAGTCTCTTGTGCTTGTTGCCTGTCCTTAGCAGTGGTTTCCTAGCAGCTATTTTATCATGAAGGCTTGCTGCACACAGTCTCCTCTTAATAGTTGTTGTAGAGATGTGTCTGCTGCTAGAACTCTGTGTTGCATTGACCTGGTCTGTAATCTGAGCTGCTGTAATCCTGCGATTTCTGAGGCTGGTGACTTGGATGAACGTATCCTCCGCAGCAGAGGTGACTCTTGGTCTTCCTTTCCTGGGGCGGTCCTCATGTGAGCCAGTTTCTTTGTAGCACTTGATGGTTTTTGCCACTGCACTTGGGGACACTTTCCCCAATTTTTCGGACTGACTGACCTTCATTTCTTAAAGTAATGATGGCCACTCATTTTTCTTTCCTTAGCTGCTTTTTTCTTGCCATAATAGAAATTCTAACAGTCCATTCAGTAGGACTATCAGCTGTGTATCCACCTGACTTCTGAACAACACAACTGATGGTCCCAACCCCATTTATAAGGCAGGAAATCCCACTTATTAAACCTGAGGATTTTAAGAATTAAGTTTAGAAATAAAATGATCTGTATTTAATTGATCTAGCAGGCACCCAAGACCTCTCCTCAGGTCCATAACCTCGCCAACGTACCAGATATTGAAGAGACTTTCTGACATGTTCAAGGATCTTTTGGACCTAAAATTCTAAATGTCCTTTAACAAGAACGGGGTGGGGGAGGCCTGACCATGGGGCAAACCAGTGACCAATACTGTTTAAGAAGAGATTTATGAAAGACATTAGGAATCCTAAACAATGTGGGGAATTTTAAATGGAAGGCAGAAAGATTTATCACTTCAATAATCTCATATGGACCAATGAACCTGAGACCTAATTTGGCCAAACCTACCTTTAACCTAATATTTTTTGTAGACAGACTACTTTGTCTCTTACAGTGAAAAAGGGACCTAAAGTCCTAATTAGATCACCAGATGTTTCTGAACCTCACACCACACTGTATGTAACTGATTAATTTAAGATTAAGCTCCAGGAGTCAGAAATAGTGGTTGTGGTTGAGCTAAAATGCAGATGGAAATCATCATTACAGAAGAAAAGAAAGGTTCCTATAGAGTCTACGGTTGTTTAAAGCTAACTCAGCCAGTAAAAAACAGTCAATCTGATGGTCGGCAATGTTCAATTTAGCACAGAATGCCCACCAAAATTTGGAGATAAACTGCACACCTAAACAATGCTTATAGGAAAACCATGTAACTTGAAAATGTGCTGCATGAAGAGTTTAGATAAGGTCTGAGAGTTTGGAAGTTGGCGTAATGGAGTTAAATGACACTGCTTGCTGAACCAAACAATGACTACCCAGACAACTGTTTTCCCTTTAGAATCAGAAATACCAGTTATAACATCCATAGAAAGGTGTGTCCATAGGAGGGACAAAAGTTTCCCCACTGGTCCAGCCCAAGGTTGCTTGGCACAGGCCCAAATGTCAAAGGCCAACATGTAAGCTTTGGTATCTCGCCAATAAGTAGGTCACCAATAATAACAAGAAACCAAACTACAGGTACTAGAGACTCCTGAATGAGCTGCTAGAACAGTGTCTTGCATCTCCTTAAGTACCCTTAACCTGAGCTGAGGTGGTACATGTAGTTTCCTGAGAGGTATAAATGTAGGTGCCATATGTTGATATGCTTGAATCTCCTAAGCTAATCCATTAGACAGTGCGGATACAACCACACCCTTAGACAGTATAGGCTCAGGTTTAACATTATCTGACTGAAGGGAAAAAAAACTGCATGATAAGGAATTAGCCCTAACATTTATATTCCCAGGTCAGTAGGTAACAAGTAAAAGGGTTGTCTCACTACAAGGATTGATGTTAACGATCTTGCAAAAATAAGTCACTTTGCAATATGAGTCCATTATCAATGTCCTACCTACTCCAAAATATCCCCTCTTGTATGGACTTCATCAGCTCCTCAAATCGCTATAGCTACAGACCTGTCTGATCTCTCCGGATAGGCTGTCAGCACTGGATGCTATAGCTACAGATCTGGTGTCCTCAGCAGCTCATCACTGCAGACCAGTAGTAGCCAGTGGAATGTAATAAAATGGGAATACAAGTACCATGACAATTGGGGTCCCATTTAATAGTGTCCACTTGCCAATCGATTGCTGGATTATTCTGATGTAGCCAGGGCATACCCAAGACTATCTCTGTAGGTAGAGATTCAAGCACAAAAAATGACAATGATTCTACATGCACGGAAGCAACTAAAACCGAAATCTTAGGAGTAGAAAATTTAAATACACCCTGGGAAACAGGCGTGTTATCCACTGCCAAAACCTTATCTGGACTGTCTAGTTTAACCCCTTGAATGACTGCCCACTGTCTTTTGATGGCGGGCGTTGCAGATTGTTCATCTGCAGCGACATTAAAAGACGTCGCTGCAGATAGAAGGGTTTTGCGGCTCCCGACACCGCTACTGTGCTAGGAACAGAGCTGTAGTTAATAGCTCTGTTCCTAAAGCAGGCTCTGTAAATGTCAGGAAGTGGAGGAAACCTCCAAACCCCAGAACTGGGGTAGGGCGTTCCCCTGCTCCGTCGGGTGATCGGGACTCCCGGTTACCAGATGGACCCTGGAGAACATCTGTACAGTCAGCCCTGCAGACCTAAATTAACTTGTTTGTATAACAAGGCTGTGTGTATAACAAGCCTGCAGTCAGGCTACCTACACATATTAGGTATCCACATGACCGCAATAACCTGTAGTGTGAAATGTGAATGATATAAAAAAAAAAAGTTAAAAAAACAATGAAAAAGTTAAATAAAAACTGTGCAATAATTTATATGTGAACTCAAACTATGCCCTCAAAAAGTAAAACTTCTCCCGCATAAAACAAATCCTCACACAATTCCGTAATTGAAAAGATAAAGAAGTTATACGACTGTTAAAATGCAAGGAGGCAAAAACTAAAAAAAATTGCTAGTTATTATGACCTTTTCAGGCTTAATGGGTTAACCAAGGGTAACTTTAACTGTTGCGCAACTTTAGCATCAATAAAATTAGCTGCTGAACTACAATCGAGAAACACTTTGAAAAATAAATTGAACCAATGGCAAAATTTTTAGCAGAATCAATAGGACTTACCTGAACTCCCAGGTATGAGTCCTGGAAACCACCTGGGCACCTGAAGCTTTCTCACTGTGGGCATTTTGGGAATGTGTTGATCAGGTGTTCTGACTCTCCACAGTAGAAACAAAGCCACAGTTGTTTATGTCTGGTCTGTTTATCAGAGGCCGGCTTTATAGAATGAATCAGTATAGGTTCCTCTGAAGTAGATTTTTTCTTATTATGTTCCTGAAGATGTCTATCGAGCCTGATAGCCAAGATCATGGAAGGGTCCAGAGAGGTCGGTGAGGGGTGATGAACCATCATGTCCTTAATGACATAGATAACCCCAGGCAAAATTGACAACAAAGAGTTGAGTTGTTACATTGAGAATCCACCACTCAATGTCTAAACTCACTGCAATACTCCTCTGTTGATCTACTGTCTTTTCTGAAGGAAAGAATTTGACTTACTGCAGCAGTAGTTTGATCAGGCTCATTATACAGGAGACCGAGGGCAGAAAAATATGAGGCAACTAAAGATAACTCCTTATGGTTTCCAGAAAACCTCTCTGGCAGGTCAGGTTCTGGAACAGCAAGAGGTGCTACAGCAGCTGTGGTATAGGAAACAACAGGGTTCTGTGATGTTTACTGCAGATACACTCGCTCAGCTAGTTCCTGTACCAACTGGGCAAGGTTCTACATCTGATCGACCACCAACTGGAGTCAATCCATGTACAGCCAGTTATTCTGTAACAAGGTGATGACAGACTTGCCTGTCAAACAACAGCGTCTCCACAGTCGGGCTTGTAAAAGTAGCACCTTTCTACTCCATAGCACATGGTTGGGTCCAAAGAGTCGTCACCGATTGGTGGGACTAGCAGATAAAGGTTTGTCAGGGGCAGGTCAGAGGTCAAAGGTATCCTTCCGTTTTCTCTCACTGCTGGGTCCAAACTAACTCTTCTCCTCCAAATTCCCAGTCTATTTCTCTAGAGATGTCCCTACAAACTGCTGGCTTGAACTCTACACCGGCCTGACACCCATCATTTCTACTATAAGTAGAAAGTACTGCCTGTGCTGTGCTCCTTGAAAAGAAGTGAGCAGTCATGTCTAAATATTGAACTCCAGTCTATCTTGATTTCCACTCCATTTTACTGGAGCTTTCACACATGATCTCGATCAGGAGAATAACTAGAATTTATTTGGCCCCATAGCAAAATAAAATGGGCCTTCACCACCTCCTGACAAGAAACTGAAACAACAACATAATTAGCAGTAATTAAAGGTAAGAATAATAACAGCATATATCATAGAACTCTTAAAGTAGTGCTAGATAGAAGAAAGCAACCAACTTGTTCTTCCTTACAAAAAAGTACAAAGTTCTTGCACTTGGGTGGCCCACTAAAAATCTTGAAAGTGGTTGTTATGAATGATATGGCTATAGCTATGCCCATGGCCTCCATGTTCTGCTTACGGGCCTGCAGGACATTTATTTTCATAAAGGTGAAACTTGTAATTATGGGATGTTTTGGACTTTAACAAGAAAGAAAAGGTAAACAAGAACTAATTGAAATATTTACTTAACATTTTTTTTTTTTAGAAACTTTGCTGCATGAACCTTTGGTCTGATAAGACTTTTAATACACTTCCGCCCCTCTGCTACACACTGGAACTAGAACTGGCAGAAAGAGTGGATATAAAGAAAAACTGATTAGCATATTGGCTGGGTTGATTGCATACCAACTGCACTGATTAGCATGCTAAATGACCTGATTAACTGTTAAACAACATGATTGGAATTCAAATACTCATCAAGTCTTGGGCAAACTGAGACTGGGGCATGATATATACAGGCTGTTCTCAGCACATCGTTAAATCAAATACTTCATCTTACTCATTAATGCACAGGTTAGTTTTACTATACACTGTACTTTTCTTAGTGCAGAAGAAAAGATTATCTCGAAAAAAGAGCACTCGTTAATTTCCTTGACTATGTCTTGAATTTTTTTTTTTTTATATCCTTCTTAGACCTTGATATTACACAACTTGTAAGGACCATAAATTACTTTCCACGGCTCTTGTCAGTCTCAATTAACAAATCTGGACTTGTATGTTTTTCAGAAAAACAAGACTAAAAAAAGATTGAGCTGCTGTCTCCCAGAGGAGTTGGCCCATTGCCCCTTCACTCATCAGAACTGCCACTAGCATTCCCTACTTCTCGTGCAGTCTGTACACAGATGTTACTCAAGAAAAGCAGACAATGCAAGGCAATGAACAGAATGGAAATGTTTAGCCTCTCATTATATATTTGCATACTCAAATCAGTATCTTCTTTTCAACGTATAAATTATAATACATAAATGGTGAAAGACAAATTAAATCTGACACTGACAATCATGCTAGATATCTGCAAGATTATTGCAAACAAGGAAAATGTAAGTCATTATTAAATGAAAAATATATCATATTTAATAAGTAAATATATTCATTTACAAACCAGTGCTCACATTGGAAGACTGGAAAAATATGCAGATGCCTTGGCAGAAAATACTAGGATAAATTCTGAATTTTACCCACCTATATAGGGAGGCTTGTAACTTTTTTATTGCATAATATGCACCATGCTTTGTCCTTTTTTGTTGGTTGTCTGTTCCTGTGAGTGGACTGGGTGGTTGTCTAGAACACTGCTCAGTGGTTTCGTTATTTTTGTGTTGCAAATTTGGAAATTTAGTGCTGTTTCCTCATTGCCGTTTTTGTGGCCATCAGGCACTGCTGCTTTGTCTGGCCAGTGAAGAGGTCTTCCTGACTGTTGGCCACTTAGGAGACAAAGATATCGACTAAGCCAGAAAGAGCCTGTTGTTGCTGGGGAGATGAGAATGGTGATGCTGATGCAATGCAGTCCTATGGTGGTTACAGGTAGTTACTGGTAGGAACAAGAGGGGTATCGGGTTAATAGCGGGCAGATGGTCTGCCTATGATGCCTGTTGAAACTGCTGTGGCCTGTGAGGCCTGGTGCCTTTTCCACCTGAAATATTACTGTGTTCTGGAAACTGGTACAGGCTGGGACATCAGGGGCATTGGTGTAAAGAATACTTGGAAAGACCGCTCATTGGATAGATCAAAAGGGGTCTGGAGGCCGGTTAAGTGACAGAGAGCCTCAAGAGAACTGCACATAGAATATCCTGTTGTATGAGGGAGTGTTTAGAGAAGACCATTTCTGCTTCACTAAATGATTTCTCATTGTCACTGAAGTGGAAGGTGAGCAATCTAGTGACTGTTTGCAAAACAAGGCTAGAAAAACTTGTCATAAGGGTGTTTTGCTATGGTATAGGCTTTAGATTTTAGCCTGGGTGGTGTAGTTCCACCGTGGCTATAGAGATGTCAACTAAGATGAAGCCAGGGAGGTTTGAGTGATGCTAGTCTCAAACCTGGGGGAAGCTATTGCTGTTGTCCAGTCAATATTGTGATATGTCAGGGCTGTGAAGACTAGAGAGGAGCTATAGTATAGGTCTTGATTCCGGGGATAAGAGGGTAGTGATACCTGAGGTACAGCTTAGCGGTTTCAGTCATATACTTTTCCATGATTAAACAAGTTTATTGTAAGGAGGAGATAATGTGATTAGGCTGCTTGGAGCATAGCTGAGGTACTGAGTTGCTGAAACCCTAAGAACATTGCCTGAATTTGAAAGAGTTGGAACTCTTGAGACCATAGTCTGTGTCAGTAATGTGCGTCAGAGTCTCAGGGATTAAGTCTCTAAATCCAGTCCCTTGCTGGGCTGAGATATTTAAATCTGGCTGTTTGTGTGCTCAATGCCTATTACTTCTGTGCCCTGTCTTTGTTGCTGTGCAGTTCTGCTATTATATGTATTTCTCTGGTTCTGGCATTCGGCTTGTATTTTGGTTACTCTCTTGTTTTGTGATTTTGTACTGTGTTCTCTTCTGCCTGGACCTCGGGCCATCTGACCTCATTCACCTGTTTGTTTTCTGCTTTGTCTGTGCCCTGTTTGTCTTTTCTATGTTGTCTGTCTGCTTTAAGACCAAGGTTTGTTCTGGATAAATTCCAGTGCATGGTTGCCCTTTTTCCGGTGGTTGCTCTGCTTTAGACACGGTGAACAAACAAAGAGATTATGGCACCCTTGTTTTAGTGGAAAAAGACTTCAGAGGGAGGAGCCTAAGATAGAAGGAATGAGGCTTTGAGAACAGGGCTTGGACAGCACAGGAGCTCTACTTGGAATTCATTGATAATAGAATTGACAGTTGGGGCTCTTGTAGAGCAGACAGGAAAATTAAATTGAGGGATATTCAAGTCACAGTGTTACATTTAAACTTTGTTCAGTTAAGTATTAAAACAACTCATTAATTGCTCCACTTTGTGTGCATTAAAATGGCACCATTCTATGGGGGGGGGGGGGGGGGGTCAAATCAGTGTAATGGATGACATGTGCCAGAGAAAGAAATCATAAACTGACAGCCTTCAGTCCAGGGAGTTATTTGTATTGTGTAGAATAGGTTTTTATAGCCGGCCTGTACATGTTGTGTGCAAACATTCCATAGGCAACATGTGACATAAATCACTATTCCTTCCCCTTATCAGTACATTTTACCAGTCCATCCTCTCTTTGTTTCAAAGTAGAGAAAATAGTTGGAGTCAGCGGCCATATTTGTTTTCCAACTTCTTGAGAGATTACAGGATGTGCCTGAACACAGGCGCCATCTTGTGGGTGAAAAAGACATTTCATCTAATACATTCCATAACACTTGATTACCACTAGCAAAGTACTATGGTTTAAGAGAACGGGCTGCTTTATTTGTGTTGAAACTGTGTTTGAACCCAGCTCGAGTTACGGCCGGCTAATATATTACTGGCTGTCAACTGAGTTCTGTCCCGCCCAGGTCGCAGACGAGAACACGTAGGCTAAGGCTATGCAGTGAACAGGTTGTGGATGGGAAAGCAGGGGAGTGCATTTACGAGAGAGAGAGACTGTATAGGACAGGTCTTTGATAAAGGGGCCTGCAGCGCTGGGGAAATGTACGTTGGAGGTTCTCATTCACAGACTGTGATCAGAGGTCCTGCAGAATCTGGGGCAATGTACTGTATAAGACAGGTTCTCATTCACTGACTGATCAGAGGTCCTGCAGCAGCTGAGGCAATGTACAGTATAAGAGGTTATCATACAATGATTGTAATAGGGTCCTGCAGCACTGTTGTATAGGAAGGTTCCTTCATGCGTTAATCAGAGGTCCTGCGCAGCTGAGGCAATTATGAAAAGGAGGTTAATACACTGCTGTGATAGAGGCCCTCCCAGCAGCTGGGTATGTACTATATAGGAGGTTACACACTGATGTAATAGAGGTTCTCGAGAGAGAGAAATAGATAATGTGCAGTGCCACGTAAATCGGAAAAAGAACACATCAGTCCCATTCAAATTACATAATGAGAGAGGACAGCTGTACTGTGCAGTCCCACGTAAAACACTTTTGCGACACCGATTGACAGTTCCACGAAAATTCATGTGCAGTCCACCGTTAACCGAAGAGGAACACGCTGCCATTTTGGCAATGTATGCAGTCCCAGTAAATAATTTTTGTGACACAGATTACAGTCCCACTTTAAATCACGACAGGAACACAATTACTGTGCAGTCCCATGTAAAAAAAAATTTTGGTTTAGTTTTTGAGCATGTAATTTTGGTCTGCAGATCTGTAAAGGTCAGAGGTGTAATATTCTGCAGGATATATCACTGTGTGTGAGAGAGAGACAGACAGAGAAAAAAAATCACTCCACTTTCCCAGAGTCCTGAATGTCAATCCCCATTTAGATAAAAGTATGTATAGAGAGCGAAAAAACTTAGATATAAAACTTTTGAGTTACATTGCTTTTCATTCCAATGTTTCCAATGACAGCTGGAACCTTCCCCCTTTCCCCCCTGCTCACACAGAAGGAATCATAAAATGCACACTTTGGGGCGTGTCTGCAGAGAGAGAAGATACTCCTCTGGGGGGGGAAACACCCCCTCACTAACAAGCTTGTTTAAACCCGCATAAAATGGCTGTTAACTGTTGGAACGAGACAACCCCTTTGAAGGTGCTTTCCAGCATTTATACAAAAAAGTTGCAAAGGGGGCTGCAAGGTCATTGCATCGAGCGTGTATAAGGACTAATGCTATATTCAAACTATACACTCTCACAAAAAAGTTAGGGATATTTGACTTTTGGTTGAAATTTAGGATGAACATAACATTTCTTGAAATTTGTTTTAAGTGCACTGAATGAGACCGACTCTTAACCTTAGAATGCACATATCCAACTGGTCAGTGTTTCAGTAATTTTTGCGTACTTGTGATTCTAATAAGTAGTGTTGAGCGATTATTATCGACAAATTGAAATCGGGGAAGTTTTTATGGGGCCCCGGGCGACCAGAAATTTAAAAATTATAAAAATTCACCAAAATTTTAAATTCAAATATATTTATTATTAACATTTTTATAAAATTTCCAAAACACCTAACTTATAAAAAAAACAATCTTTTCTAAACCATCCTTTTTAAAACTCCATTTTTTTTTATAAATTTTAAAAAACATTTTCAATTTTTTATTTTTTTATATATCCACCTTCCCCCAAATTTAAACCCCAATTTTAACCCCCGGTTTAAATGCCAAAAATTCTTGTATTATACGAATACATAAAAAAGATAGTGTTTTTTGCATTTTGCCCCAGTCAGATTTGTTGATAGACACCAGCACTTAAAATTTTAAACCAGCAATTTTATAGTACAAAAGGGAATTGAAAAGGGGCCAAAAATATCTTGTATTATCGAATACATAAAAAAGATACGTGTTTTTTTGACTTTGGCGCACTGCAGCTTTGTTATTGGGCAGCTTGCACTTAAAACTGAAAACAGCAATTTTATAGTCACCCGGTGAATTGAAAGGTGCCAAAAATACTTGTATTTCGAATAATAACAGATACGTGTTTTTTGCACATTTGCCCCGTCCCGATTTTTTTGATAGCACCTTGCATTTAAAAATTTTAAAACCAGCAATTTTGTTTTGATTAGAGGGATTTGAGAATAGTGTGATTTTTAATAAGGACTTTCCAAAAAAATTCCCTACCTTTTCAAAATTTTTTATTTTGAACATGGGCGAAATTAGGGGGTAAGCGAGCTAAGAGGGGGGTAGCACATGGAGGGAGAGGTGCGAGAGCAGGTGCTCCTTCCAGGCTGGCGACAACACGCATGCAGCGGATCGTCAGTTGCAGGACCATCAGGGTCTCGCTGGGTTTAGGGCCCTGTGAATTTAACGAAAACAGCGTCGCCAATTGTCCTTCAGTGGTTAATGCAAACCCGATCCAGCAGTTTACCTCCCCGTCCTCCCAGTCCGGACAAAAGTCATCATTGCTCATCAGCATCCCCTCCCAAATGAAGCAGCCCGATGTCAAATCGTGTACCCACCTCTGTGGATAAACCCTTGTCTGAAGACCCCTTTGATGACAAAATCGGTTGGGTCGAAGCATGTTAAAAAATCAGGGATGATTTAGTCTGCTCTGATGCCAGTTATGTGCCCTAGAGGAGGATAAGGAAGCCGGTCAATGGCAAAAATCCCCGGGGGGTCGGCAACGCCTTGCAGTGCCCTTGCTTGTAGCCGCAGTCCCGGATGCAGAATGTCAGGGGCGACGAAGTCACCTGTGTTGATGATGATGAGACGACATTGGGATCCATCGTGGCTTTTCTGCGGGAATTTTGCTTGCAACGCTTCATGTGGATGAGGGGAAGACGGGGGGTAGTGTCAGGGGTCCCGCCTAAAAAAGGGAGAGCGCGGTCGCAGAAGTCCCGCTATATGATTCCGCCACCACGGTCGCGCAAAACCCCGCTCCTCGTTATCGCGTCAAAAAGGCCCAGGACCTCTCAAGCTGGGCCTTCTTTGAGCAACCCTCTGATTCACTCAGCGATGTCATTGCCGCCTTTTCCGTAAAGCATAAGTAGAGGCAAGAACCTTAGGTGGTTAACCCCCCCAACATTCTGCACATGCAGCGAATGCATAAGTTGAAATGGGGGCAACACTTGGCCAAAAAGGCCAGCCGCCCCGGGCCTCCAACCACTGTCACACCCTCTGTCTCGCCTCTCCTCCTCCGCCACCACCAAGGTTCTAGCTCCCCCATATCTCTCAGTCTGTCAGGGATCGCCCCGCTTCAGCCTCCCCCGTCGCCGAGTACCCCCGCACCACCAGAGACAACCACCCTTCTCCCCGCCAGTTTGACGACCTGCACGCCGTACACGGGAGTCTAGCAGCCAGCCTTCTGTCTTCAGGGTTGGGAGCGAAGAAACACTTTTAACCCAAAACCCTCCAAAGCCAAAAGCCTGAATGTCGGCATTGCCAGGTTTTTGGCCTTGGAAATGTTGCCTTTCCGTCTGGTGGACACAGATGGGTTACGCCACGTCATGGCCCTTGCCTGCCCCAATACCAGATACCGAGCAGGCATTTCTTTGCCAGAAAAGCCGTCCTGCCCTGGCCAGCCACGTGTCATCTAAAATTTCAAGCGCGTTGTCTGCATCTGGGGCCGGAAAAAGTCCATCTGACCCTGACACATGGACTAGTAAGCACGGCAAGGCGCTATATCTCTGTGACAGCTCACTGGGTGAGCTGGGTGGATGTCTCTGGGGGTGACGGTGGCTCTCAGGCTCGGCGCACGCTCTTCAAAACCGCAGGGATGGTGCAGGGTTCTTTTCCCCAAGGTCCTCTGGTGGCATCACGTGCCCAGAGAAACCAGGCCGTGTTGAAATTAATCTGCCTTGGAGACCGTCCACACACAGGTCAGGAGCTGTGGACGGCTCTCCGCAACGAGACCGAGCGCTGGCTGGGTGACAAGAACCTTGTGCCAGGCAAGGTGGTGTGCGATAACGGGCGAAATCTGCTGGCCGCCCTTAAGATCGGTAGGCTGGAACACATTCCGTGCCTGGCACATGTCATGAACCTTGTCGTCCAGAAATTTCTAAAGAGCTACCGGGTCTGGACTGCCTGCTGAGGAAGGCTCGAAGTTAGTTTGCACTTCCGCCGTTTGCATCTCTGCTTTGTCCCGCCTGGCTGCGTTGCAGCGTCAGCTCGGCCTCCCCATCAACCGTCTCATTGTTGACGTGGCAACACGCTGGAATTCCACCCTCCACATGCTCCAGCGATTGTGGCAGCAGCGCAATGCCATTACGCAGTACGAAGTGACACCTGGCCTGACAAGCAGCGGTGCGGACCTCGGGGTGTTGAGCCACCGAGAGTGGAGGCAGGTGAAAGAGCTCTGCACCATCCTTGCCAGTTTTGAAGAAGCCACCAAAATGGTCAGTGCGGACAATGCCCTTGTCAGCATGAGCATTGTGGTGTCTTGTTCTGGACCGATCGTTGGACACTTTTGAAAAAACAGGCCCCGCCAGCGATGGAGGAGGAGCGGAAACAGATGCGGACACGGAGCCTTTCTCTCCGCCCAAAATCCAAAAAGGGCCCCCCCGACATTTTCAAAATTTCATTGGTCTTCATTAGGCATTTGGTTTCAGGGCCCAAAGGTTTGTGCAAGGGGCGCATCACTTCAGGGTGACCCTTTCAGGAAAGTCAGGGCTGTGTTGAAGCTGTCCCCGGGGGCAGCGGAAAAGGGAGGGGGTATTCCTAGATACCGCGTTAAACCGATGTCCCTGCCTTGGAAAGGGTTTTGGGCAAATTTTGAGGGGGGGGGGAAAGGAGTTTGAGGAAGATCAGTTTGTTTGTGCCCTCGCCCCCAGAGGCTTGGGAAATCAAGGCTCCATCTCTCAATGAGTGCTTGGAGGCCCCATTTCCTCCAACTTTGACCCTCGATTAAGGCCATCAAAATGAAAAAAATAGTTACTGGGTGGCCAAACCCCCCTGGATCCCGGTAAACAAAAAAAAATCAGCACCCTTTTCCCTTTCCCCCCACCCAAATAGAGAGTAAAAAGCAGGGGAAATTGGGGACCCCTTTCTGGGTTGATCAACTGGGAGACATTTGTTGGTTGCTTCACGTTCCCCAAATTTCCCGGGGGGAAAAACCCTCGGGGCGTGGGCAGCAGTAGAGTGCCAAGTAGCCGTAGCGGAGCAGCAGCAGAGGGAAAGGTGGGGAGTTTCCTAATGGGGGACCCCTGGCAATCTTTTTTTTACCAACCCCACCAAAAGATTCAATGAAAGGGCCAAAACACACCCACACAGAGACCGCTTAAGGGTAAAGGGGGCACGACTATCTGCGTCTCAACACCCATGTTTTGTATGTGTTCGGACCCAAAAAGGGTTTGGGTACCAAAAAAGGGCGAATGGGCCCCAGCTCGTCGCCACTCCATGGGTGTTGTCCTGCCCAGCAAACAGGGGGTCATATTTTGAGTTAACCTTCAGCCAGCTGGAGGAGTCCCTTACAGAAAACGCATGGTTTCCACGATAATGTGGATCGTTTTATTTAAACAAGATAATCAGGCATGGATCCTGATGATTTTTGTGGCCCCAATTGCCGGGGGGTTTCCCGATTTGTTGCCCGTCTACTTTACATTCCTCTTCAAAAAAGAAAAAGGGGCCCCTTTTTAAAAATTTTTTTTTAAAAAGATCATTTCTTACTGCCCAATTTTTTTTCCCTTTTCCAAAAGTTAAATTTTTTTGGTTTTTTCTGTGAGGAGAATGTAAAAGGGGCAGGGCAAAATTTCATTTACAACACCGTATTCCATTTTTACTTTATTTAAAAAGTTTTGCATTGTCAATGGTTTTGAGGTCTGTTGCTGTGAGATACAGATAATTATGGTCCTTTGGAAAGAAATGTGGTTCTAGTGGCATTTCTCCTAAAATTTTAAATAGGGCTGAGAAGTATATTTAAAATTTTTGGGGGTTGTAGCTGGAGATACGAAATATCATGGTTTTTGGGAAACAGAAATTGGCTTTTAAGTGGTTTTTCTCCCCCCAAAAATTTTTAAATAGTGGCTGAAAGTCTTTTTTATAATTTTTTGGGGCTGTAGTGTGAGTTTCAGCATAATCGGCCTTTGGAACAAAAATGGGGTTTTCAAAGTGGCTTTTTCTCCCCAAAATTTTTTAACAGGGGCTGAGAAGTATTTTTATAATTTTTGGGTCATGCTGCTTTGAAATGCAGCAATATAAGGTCCATTTAAATAATGTTGTTTCAAACAGAATTTGTTCTTCACAATTGCCCAAAGGGGTTCAAGGGTCATGCTTTAAATTTTTGGGGCATTTTGCTTTGAAATGCAGCTTAACTACGGTCCTATTATAAAAAAATGTTGTTTCTAACAGACATATGTTCGTCACAATTGTCAAGAGTGGCTCAAGGGTGATGGTGCTGTCAAAAACAGGAATAGGTAGGACACTGTTAATGGACACATATTGCAAAATGACTTGTTTTTGCAAGATCTTTAACATAGCTATCAATCCCTGTATTGAGACAACCCATTTAATACAATTAAAAAAAAGAAAAACAAAGACATGGTGGGATTCCATCCTATTTTAAAAATGTGTTTCTAGATTTAAACTACTAAAAAACTCGCATGAACAAAATAGCTGGTAAAAAAATTCCTCTGAATTGTACAAGGGAGGTACAGGAAAACTTGACCAGATGTAGGTTATTCAGAGGACATGGAGTATGGAGCACGGACAGAGAACAAAGTACAGAGACAATTTCCTCCAGCACGTTGAGTAAAATGAGAAAAAGAATGCCAAGAAAAAGGGCACCTGGGTGGAACAGGAGCGTTAACCACCAGTATTTCCAAGTGAAGCTCAATTGGTCCGCACTCATACGGAGGGGCAAGCGCTACCCAGGACAGGGACAGTATATGTCCAGTGAAACTAAAATGGTGGTTGAAAGACTTCTATTTCCGGCACTTTTTAATCTGTGGGTCAGACAGGTTTAATGGTCATTCTGCGGTACAGGACAGATATAGTTAATGTCCAGTTCAACTAAAATGGTGGTTCAAAGACTCCTTTTCCCGGCACTTTTTAATTTGGGGGTCAGACAGGTTTAATGGTCATTCTGCGGTACAGGACAGATATAGTCAATGTCCAGTTCAACTAAAATGGTGGTTGAAAGACTCCTTTTCCGGCACTTTTTAATCTGTGGGTCAGACAGGTTTAATGGTCATTCTGCGGTACAGGACAGATATAGTCAATGTCAATTCAAACTAAAATGGTGGTTGAAAGACTCCTTTTTCCGGCACTTTTTAAATGTGGGGGTCATGCAGGTTTGGGGCTCATGCTGTGGCCCAGGACAGGTATAGTCAATGTCCAGTGAAATTACCATGGTGGTTGAAAGACTCCTTTTTCCGGCACTTGTAAATCTGGGGGTCTTGCAGGTTTGGGGCTCATGCTGCATTCCAGGACAGGGATATTCAATGTTCCGTTCAAGAAAAATGATGGTTCAAATTCATACTGCCTTCTGGCACTTTTTAATTTGTAGGTGATGCAGGTTTAAGGGTCATGCAGTGGTACAAGACAGGGATAGTGAATAGTGTGTGATTTTTTTTCTGTGGCTTTTATAACCTAAGTGTGTTGCCTAAGATGTAGCACGTATCCATTTGACTGTTGTGGATGTTAATTCCAGCTTCTCCAGCCCTGTTTGGGTGTAAGAATGAAGGTGTTGTTGCTCTCCCATAGACTTTAATGGTCATCGCTCATAATCTACTATCGACTATCGACTATCTTGTCGATGATGGTCGACTATCGACCATCGACCGATGTCGATGGCCAACGTAATCGCTCAACACTACTAATAAGAAGCTTAACAGCAAAATTCCCAACAGCTGTTTGATCCCTGAATCACTCAATAAATTTAGGAGATCAATTTGAATTGGAATTTAAACAGTACTCCTTATCATACTGCTCAAATTTTGACATCTTGAGACCAAGTCAACATCTTAAAATTGATCGATAGTATCTCACCATTGCGAGGCTTCAGGCAGGATGTTCTCAGATGGAAGTGGCCACTTTGCTGAGAGTGTCACAGAGTGTCATCAGCAGATGTACAGAGAGACAGATATACCTCTGCTCCCGGTTTTAAACCCTTTGATTGGCAAAGAG